>BQNB010062609.1:0-36014 GCA_026074375.1 Tanacetum coccineum
TGTCGGGAAAATGACACTACAGATGCGTTGTATAGAGAGTAATATGCACTCATAGCGAGGGTGTATAGTGGGCATTTTTTTAGATGGTAACGTTCAATGTCATGAGACTTATAATAATCCCCCTATAACTTTGTCTGATCCACATCGGTATGTCTTGATAATTTTGAGAAATGATACTTGTGTTCGGAATTTATTATGTATATATATATAAACTCTATGGATTAACTCAACATTATTGTTGACTCTTTTAGCATGTTTTATCTTAGGTCCTTGAAGGTAATTCGGTGATGAAAATTTTTGAGAAGCTAATGAAATAAATATTTTGAAGGCCCATTTAAAGAAAATCATTCGAAGAAAATATTTGAAAATGATGTATTGATTATGAAAACATTTGGTACCTATGTTGTGAAACTTTTATTTCGAATGGTTATATTTAAAAACGTCTCTTTTCGAGTCATTTTCTATGCTTGAGTTATTGTTTTAAGACGTAGCACCCCAAATGACCCTTCCGCTGATATGTGAAAAATGAGGGTGTTACATATTATGTACCAAATGGATGTGAAAAGTGCCTTTTTACATGGTACTATTGAAGAGGAGGTGTATGTGTGCCAACCTCCTGGTTTTGAAGATCCACAGTTCCTTGATAAGGTTTATAAGGTAGAAAAAGCATTATATGGTCTATATCAAGCTCCTAGAGCCTGGTATAAGGCCTTGTCTACCTACTTATTAGAAAATAGATACAGAAAAGGCACTATTCATAAAACTATGTTCATCAAGAAGGATAGAGGTGATATCCTATTAGCCCAGGTGTATGTTGATGATATCATCTTTCGGTCTACAAAGAAGTCTTTATGTGTTGAATTTGAGTAGATGATGCACAAGAGATTCCAGGTGAGTTCTATAAGGGAGCTCACTTTCTTCTTAGGATTGTAATTACAACAGAAGGAGGATGGAATCTTCATTAGCCAAGACAAATATGTGGCTGATATATTGAAGAAGTTTGATTTTACCACTGTGAAGGCAGCAAGCACTCCAATAGAGACTAACAAGGCATTGAACAAGGATGAAGAAGCTGAGGATGTGGATGTTCACTTATATAGATCAATGATTGGATCATTGATGTACTTAACAGCTTTTAGGCCTGACATAATGTTTGTTGTTTGTGCTTGTGCAAGGTTCCAAGTTACACCAAAGACTTCACACCTTTAGGCAGTGAAGAAGATCTTTAGATACTTAAAAGGACAGCCTAAATTGGGCCTTTGGTATCCTAGAGATTCACCATTTGACTTGGAAGCCTTTTCTGATAGTGATTATGCTGGAGCTAGCCTTGACAGGAAATCCACAACAGGAGGTTGTCAATTTCTTGGCAAAAGGTTGATTTCATGGCAATGTAAAAAGCAGACTATAGTTGCAAACTCTACTACTGAAGCAGAGTATGTTGCTGCTGCTAATTGCTGTGGACAGGTGTTATGGATTCAAAATCAAATGCTTGATTATGGGTTCAACTTCATGAACACCAAGATTCACATTGATAATGAAAGCACCATTTGTATTGTGAAGAATCCAATGTTTCATTCTAAAACCAAGCACATTGAAATAAGGCATCATTTCATCAGAGATTCTTATGAGAAGAAGTTGATTCAAGTGATCAAGATTTACACAAACCACAATGTTGCAGATCTTCTTACAAAGGCTTTTGATGTTAGCAGGTTTAACTTCCTGATTGCTAGCATTGGACTACTTAATCTCTAAAGCATTATTTGAGGGGAGGTTATTTAAGATTTGATGAAAGGAAATGTAACATTTAGTAGAATTAGATGAAGGGTCAGGACAACCCACTGATCCCCAATACACATTCACATCTGCTCAACTCTCTAATGAAGAACCAATCACCGTTTTATAATCATACCAACTTCAAAAGATCCACAAACCTAGGAAAGCCAAAAGGACCACTAAGATATCTTAGTCTAGTGGACCTATTCACCTTGTTGCAGATGAGACTGTCTATAAGGAGTGGGAAGATAGAATGGAAAGGGCTGCCACTACTGCTTCTAGCTTAGAAGCAGAGCAGGACAGTGGTAACATAAATAAGACCCAATCCATGGTAACACTTAATGAATCTCTTCCTTAGGGAACTGATTCATGTAGTAGTCCCAGGTGCCAAGTTACCATATTAGGGGTGCAGAAGCTTAAACTAGGTTTAAGGCTACATCTAAACAGTCCAATGATCCACCTCTCTCAAGAGTTAACACACTTGGAAGTGGGGAGGACAACATGAAACTAAAGGAATTGATGGTATTTGTATAAAACTGTCTAATATTGTAAGCAAAAAAGAAAAGAGAGATGTGTGAAACACATACAGAAAGAGTGACTTAGTGAGCAAAAGAATTGAGAGATAAAGTGAGAATAAAAATAGAAAGAGAGCTTGTGAGAGTCAAGATTGGTTATAAAAATACGTTTTGGAACAAAATTGAGGTTAAAACTAGTATCTTAAAAGTTAATACTGCTAGGTATTACTTAGTACTGCTGGGGATATTTAGTACTGTTAGTTAGAAAAACTTAGTACTGTTGGGCACTACTTAGTACTATTAGGCTAATCCTAGTACTGTTATGATATCGTTAGTATTGTTTGAGGTTTAACAGAATTTCCTTAATTAATTATAGTCGTTGACATATTTCTGCCAACAACTTAGCTTATAGGGGTCTATAATTTGGATATTTCCTTATCTTTCTTTCCCTTATAAGCTTTCTTCAAGATAAAGATTCAATCTTGTTAAGTCAGTCCAATCACAACCTTAAGCTCTCTCTATAATATTTCAATTAACTTTGCTAAACTCACATACTCTCACAACCACACCTATCCCAGACCTCAATCAACCTTTTCACAATTAACAATGGCTAATTTGGAGTTTTTTGATACACACAACATGGTCGCTTACTTGCACAAAACAGAGGGAAGTAAAGGTTTTCACCAGATAGTGGATTTTCTTAATACAAGTCATATAAAGTATGCTCTTACTAAAAATCCTACTATCTATGTTTCACTCATCCAACAATTTTGGCAAACTGCTGCTGCAAACACCCTAGACTCTAGAGAAGTACAAATCATTGCTACAATATATGGGAAAGTTAAGCTTGTTTCTAAGGCATCTATCAGGAGGAATCTCAAGTTAGAAGAATCTGATGGTATTACTACTTTTCCTAATACTAAAATCTTTGAACAACTTACACTTATGGGGTATGTTTCCAACTCTGACAAGTTGACCTTCCAAAAAGGTCACTTTTCCCCTCAATGGAGATTCTTAATCCATACCATTCTTCATTGTTTAAGTCCTAAGAAGTCTGCTTGGGAACAATTTAGTAGCAATATAGCAACTGCTATCATTTGCTTGGCCACAAACAGGACTTTTAACTTTTCTAAAATGATTTTTGAAGGCATGGTGAAAAACTTGGATAGTAAGTCTAAATTTTTGATGTTCCCAAGATTTATTCAAATCTTTTTGAACAAGCATAAGAGACATCTTCTACCTCACAACAGAACTTATATTGCTCCTACCCTCACACAAAAACTATTTAGCAATATAAGAAGGGCTTCCAAGGGATACAATGGGATGGACATTCCTTTATTTCCAACAATGCTTGTTCAAGGTCCAATTCTGTAGGGTGAAGGATCAATAGTCCCAGTTGAGTCCCTTCACATACCCTTAGGTGCTCCAACAACCTCACAACCACCACTTTCATCACCCTCAAGGATACCAACCAAATAAGAAACTAAGGTTCCTCAACCTAGTTCTCCTACTTACACCAATGTAGTAGATGAGGCTGCATTCATAAGTGTAGATGTTGTTCATGGAGGAGCTGCCACTACTGTCACTAGCATAGATGCAGGACATGGCAGTGGTAACATCCCTAAGTCCCCTACCATGCCCCATGATTCACCTCTCCCAAGAGGTCACACACCTGGAAGTGATGAGGGCAGTATGACACTACATGACTTGATGGTTCTATGTACAAAATTGTTAAACAAAGTAGACAGCTTGGAGACAGAATTGAAGCAAACAAAACAAACCTATGGTGTTGCTTTAACTAAACTTATCAAAAAGGTAAAAAAGTTAGAGCAGACTATCAAGACAAGCCAAGCTAGAACGAGAGCCAAGATTGTAGTCTTAGATGATGTGGAGAGTTCAGAGGATACTTCCAAACAGGGGAGGATGATAGAAGACATTGATCAAGATGCAGGAATTTCCTTAGTTACTCCTACAAAGGTTAGTAGTCAAGAAGACCAATCTGAAGATCAGTTAGGAGTTCTTAGTGCAACTAAAGTTCTTGCAGATGCAGCCAAGAAAAATGTCAACACTTATACTAGAAGAAGAAGAGCAGTTAGTATTGGCAGTGAGGAAGTTAGTACTGCTAGTAGGATATTTAGTACTGCTGAAGAATCAGTTAGTACTGCTGGTACATCAATGCCAGTTAGTACTGCTGGTATGGTTCAACAAGTTAACATCATTATTCCTTCATCAAGTAAAACTACAAAGGATAAGGGTAAATCTATTATGCAAGAGTCTGAGCAACCAAAGAAGATCAAAAAGAGAGTTTAGATTCAGATGAGCCTTGATGAAGAATTAGCTTAGAAGTTGCATGAAGAAGAACAAGCAAGATTTAATGCAGAACAAGAAACAAAGTTTAATGCAGAACAAGAAGAGCTACTTGCAAGTGAGACTACTGAAGATGAAGCTAATCCCCCAGTTGCTGATATTGATTGGGATGATGTTCAAGCTCAGATTCAAGCAGATGAGGATCTGGCTCAAAAACTGTTACAGGAAGAAAGGGAAAATCTATCCATTGAAGAAAGGGCAATACTACTTACAGAACTCATTGACAAGAGAAAGAAGTGACAAGCTACACAGCGATATGAGGCAATCAGAAATAAACCTCAAACCATGTCTCAGCAAATAAAGACCATGTGCACATATATGAATAATATGGCAGGATACAAGATGGAACACTTCAAGGGAAAGAGCTTTTATGAAGTCAATGAGATGTTTGATAATGTTTACAAATAGGTTACCTCATTTATTCCTATGGACTCTGTTATGGAAAAAGAAAGAACAAAAAGAGCAGGTCTACATCTTTAAGAAGAAAGTTCAAAAAGGCATAAGACTGAAGAAGGCTTAGAACCAACTGAAGAATTAAAAGCAGATGAGATATTACAAGAGGATTTACAACAAATGATAATGGTAGTTCCAGTGGAAGAAGTTTATGTTGAAGCTATACAAGTCAAATATCCAATCATAGACTAGGAGGTTTACTCTGAAGACACAAGAAGGTATTGGAGAATTATTAGAGTTGGAAACCATATAGAAGCTTATCAGATCTTTACTTATATGTTAAAGAGATTTGATAGAGATAACCTAGTTAAGCTTTAGGATTTTGTTAAGAAGAGATTCAGTACAATAGAGCCTACAGAAGATAAAGAGAAGGAATTGTTGATCCTAATGACCAGATCTTAAACTCCTTAGCTTGATGTAAGGTTTAGCTATATTGAATAGATCCAAGACAACTATAGTAGAAGCTAAGATTAAGAATATTACAAACTATGCGGAATCTAGTTTGTAATACTAAAAAGAATAATGAAATAGTAAAACAATCAAAGACAAATAGTTTATCAAACTTCCAGCCTCAATATATTAAATACGAATACTCAAAAGTATTACGGTTACAAAAACCATGAAGCTATGACAATGACTTATTTTGGTACATTGAATTCTATACCATAGGACCTCATTTTATACACCAAGGAGTCCTACAAGGCTTACAATACTTTCCTAAGTTATCATAATCTTTTAAACAAATAACTTATACATATCTTTTACAAAAATAACTCAATACTTATCTTCGTAAGTATTCTTGTTCTCCAATCCTTTCTCTTATCTGTATCCATTTGATAGTAGAAACTTTTCCAAGCAGTTGTAATCTTTCAGCACTTTAAACCAACAACATTAACTTTTGAACTAGCAGCACTAACTGATCACAAGGAGTAGTAAGTACTTAGAATATTTTCTTTATTCTTCATCAGCAGTACTAAGTTACACTAGCAGTACTAACTTTATGCTATCGGTTGTAACTTTACTCTAGCAGTACTAACATATACTAGTAGTACTAACTTTTGTACTAATATATACTAACAGTAGTAACTAGCAGTAGTAACTTTATACTACCAGTACTAACTACTTAGCATCATTTTTATTAGTATCACCAACAGTACAAAGTGTACCTAAGCAGTATTAACTCTAAGAATCATCTTGAAGTCTTTAAATCCCAACAATCCTCCCCTAAACTTGATGTTCATCTTCTGAATCTTCAAGTTTCTTCATTAAAAAGTCTTCATCACTATCAGGAGGATGCATTCAAACACTTCATTGACCCTTTTCCTGCTTTGTCATGAGCTTGAGTAGTTGATAGCACATCTCATTCCAATGATCAGCTTGAAGTTTCTTGTTGAGCATATTTGTGATTGTTATTAGTGTGAGGGGATATCTCTTCTCAACTAACATAAAGACATGTAAATTTCTAAACCTTACAAAGTGCATTCCATAGTTATCAAACAGCTTCCAAACAGTCACTTTGTATCCTTGTAGACTCCCTGAGCTAGTGATGCATTTGCTTTCTTTAATTGCTTTTGAATCTTTTTGTTTTCTTCAATATCAAGTGTTAAATTTGTAATTAAATTAGCAAGTGCAACACGCTTATCATCACATTCTGTAGCATTTCGGTCAGCCTGATTATCATTGTCACACATATTTGATGAATCAGGAATGACATTACTATTATCCCGTTCCACTACATATGTATCATTAATATGTTCAGGTTACTCAGAATTCTGTCTTTCATTTGCAAACACATTATAGTTAGTATCGGTATGTACCTTTTCCTGAGTCTGCAGGTAAGACCTCCTGAATCTTTGCCATGAAACTGTAATGTGCTTCCAATTCTTGTTCATCTATTTCTTTATTCGTGTCCTCTAGCAAGTCACTTTGCTCTGCTTGTAACAAAACACCTTTCTCAGCTTGTTTGCATAGCAACATCTTCTCCTTGTGATAAGTATAATCTTTTGCCCATTTTGGTTTCATGCACTCCTTATCAAAATTTCCAAATTCCTTGTAATTAAAACATTGTATCCCAGTCTGCTACACTACCTGACTGCCTATAGTGTCCCTAGCCTTAACAACAGTAACTATCATCTGATTACCAAACTGCCCAGTCTGATTGTCATTCATGTATCTTGGAGTAGTATCCACATTCTTGTTTCTAGAGTTTAAAGAAGTTATGAGGTTGTTGTTGGTAGGTTTTTAGAGCTTTTTAAAGTACTTTGCAATGAGTGCCAAGTTTTTCTCCATATCCTTATCTCTTCGAGTTTGTTCTGGATCAATGTCTTCTTTAGAAGCTGACTCAGATGGAGGTGTGATTGGTTTGGCTATCTCTTTGCCTTTGTGTCTGGTAGTTGTATGAGATCTGGTGGAAGATTATTGTTTTGATGGTGGTGCATATGATTTGTGAGGTTTGGATGTTTGATAATAAGTATCTGGATATTGTTAACCATCAGCAACAAGTGCTAGTGGATTTGCATTCCTGGCTATCTTCTCAGCACGGATTTCATTAACTTATTTCTGATACTATTTTAGAATGTCAAAGACTTTGTGATTTGATTCTTTGTCCAAGTCAATAGTTTGCTTGACAACAGTCACAAATCTTGACCATTCTGGTTGAAGTTGTTGTAGAAACTAAACATTAACTTGCATAGTAGCAACTTCCAACTGGTTTCTCACCATTTCATTCATCATTTTATAGAACCTGAAGTGGTATGACTCAATTGATTCTCCATCTCTTGATGTAAATCTGCCACACTCCCAAAACAAACTAGTCTTGACATCTTGTTTGTTAAGAGATTCACCCTGTTGTAACCTTTCAATGGCTATCCACATGTCATAAGTTGTTTTGCAAGTATCAATAGTTGAGTAAATGTCATCCCTAATTCCAGTCAAGATCAAATGAATTGCTTCAGTTTCTACATCATAATGAGCTTTGTATTCTAGAGAGATGTTCGAGAATGTCTCAAGAATTGTTCATTCTGGAATTGCTAGAGAATTATCTATTGTAGGTTGACCTGGAAGTATGATATTAGAAAGTACATAAGGACCTTGAAGGATGCATTTATTTAGTGATGCACCATTTGGTTTTGTATCAACATATCTTATGAAATGTGATTGTCACTGAGCATATCTTCCCGTTGTAAGTATTGGTGGACGATCTCTTGAACCAGCTTCCATGATGTTGATATGCATTTGACTGTCTATTGTGGATGTTATATACTTAAGTAGTCATGATGAATATTTGTTTTTTTTATGAAGTGAAAAGAAGATATTGAAGGATTTTAAGCAGTAAAGTGATTGTTTGTTGTGTATCTAAATGATAAGATTCTGGTTACGAGATTTTTACAAGTCTTGATTAAACCGAGAAAAGAAGTGAGAGTTTCACAGGTTTTTACTAAATCAAGAATAAACCGTGAAAATAGAATTTTTGTCTTTGATTTCAAATAGAAGAATTAAAAGAAGTGAATCTAGTGTGTCTTAATCGAAAATGCTTTGTATCAAAAATCAGTGGAACTGAAATTGCCTCTATCGAAATTAAAAGTCGGTGAAATGTGTTATGTCATAAGTCGCATGATTGTTACATGTAATATTTCACACACTTTGTTACATGTAATATTTCGCACACTTTGTTACATAACATATTTCACACACTTTGTTACGTGTAATATTTCACACCCTTTGTTACATAACATATTTCGCACATGTAATAAAATTTTGGCAGAGTTTTGTTCTAGATTATGTCATATTTCACACGTTTGTTACACCTGTAATATTTCACACGACTTATTTCCCATGAACATAAATCGCACACCTAAAACATAAATCGCACCAACATAAATCGCACCATTCAAAATATTGTCATATTTCGCACTCTTAAAAAAAACAAAATTTTTTGTTGATTTATGTTATGAAAATGAGCAGTTTTGTAGAAAAAGATGTTTTAGCAATGAAAGTACAAACGGGTCGTCAAGAAAATAAGCTAAAAAGTGTCAAAAATAAGCTCGACATAAGCTTTTTCTATGTGAAATATGTAAAAAAAACATCTAATTTACCACAACTAAATCCTAAACCCACCCTGTGACTCTGATACCAATTGTTATCCTATTCTAAACCATATGGATCGAACTAAACAAGAAAGAAGAGAATGAAGGAGATGAAGAAAAGTAGAGAGAAAGTGGAAGGATTGAACAAAAGAGTGTCTTACAACCAAGTGAACAACCAACCCTTCTCCATTATAGAGAAGGGGTATATATACCACATAATGAGGCCGGCTCCTATGAGCTTCTTGGGTCATTTGGTTTGCTTAATGGGCCGAGTTTGAGATTTGCTTGGGCTTAAGCCCACAACACGTACAATATTAGATTAACATTACGATCCCGTTTCCCGTTCTAGACTATTACAATGTATACTAAGTAAAGACCGAAGATGCCATGTTCGACTCAATATTTTGAGGTAACAGTTGCATCGGTTTTCCTGTAGTTTGGTATAGGAAACATGCATAAAGCTAACGGGGACCACGCAATACTGGTTTTCTTCGATATGCTAAATGCCAATAGGTTTGATGATTATGCCGATCAGTTGGATGACTTTTCCTTCGCACATTTTCTTATCTTTTTCGTTTTGACTTCCCTAGAGTTCCCGTTACGATAGTGGTCAACTCTTATGACCCCAAAGTCATTAACATCCTTTATCTTGGTCCCGAAAGTGATTTTTTGTGATTCTTTCTCTTAAATAAGTCCACAACGAACTATGCAAGGCGGGAACTCATACATGCATAATTCTTTAGTTTTTCTTCTCTGCTTGCTTCTTCATTTTCTTCGTATTGCTAGCACAACATAAATAATAATCTTTGGTGAATATTAGTAGCAAAAGTTCATTAATTAACCAAATAACATGTATAAAAACATGGATAACGCGTCTAAAAACATACTCGAACTAAGCGTTATCAAATTCTCCCATGCTTGAGTTTTGCTCGCCCTGAAGCAAGTCTATCATTTGAAAATTAGCTCCAACGGTTAATGATCGTGATTTACAAAAAGATAATAATTACTTCAATATGAAAATAAAAGAACACTTATCATTTTAAAAGTATATGCGAACTTTTTAGACCATTCTCGTACGATTCTCGAGCTAGATAACACAACTAAGCACCTCACGAATAAGAACTTTTGATATTTTGAATTCACTCAACACTCGTATATATTTGATTGGTGGTGTAAGTAAATCACTCAATTCTTAGTCATGATTTTGTGTCATACCATATGCTTGTACAAGTATCAAAACAAAATCCGATGGGGCGTAAGCACTCGACAAATCTATCAAATAGGTCTTTTATTTTGGGTTATAACATAAGGCTATGGGTTAATAATGATGGTATGAGTTAGTCATGGGATATTTTTGATTTGGTTCTACAAATGAAAAACAAAGTCAAGTCTAAATTGCTAGTCTCAACAACCGCAAGCCATGAAATGATTACGCACCTAACTTCCTCTTTATCATATATCTTTTTCGATCTTTGTACACACGTATCACGTCTTAGCACATTGGCTAATCGATACCCATTTTTACTTCGTCTTCCTTCATCTTCATATTATATAGCTCATTAGCTTTAGTCATTTTTTTTATCACCCTTCTTCCATCACCCCCACACTTTGGATGAGCATACGTCACAAAAATAAAAATAAAAGTAGCTACCTCCGTCTTTGTCAGAATGACGCATACGAACTACAAAGTGTGGTTAACAAGTAATCATCAAAAAATGTACTATCATACCAAGCAACTAGCAATCAAAGATAGACTTGACTACGGGTGAGGCTAAGGTTTAATGTTACATATTTTTGTATTTTTATGGATTTTATCAAATGAAAAGGATGGCTCAACGGGTTCACTAAGGGTATCTAGCGCTAAAGATGAGCACTAACAAATGGGTCCATATAAGTGGTTAACTAACCGATGTGGCTAGACTAATAATCAATAGATGAAAAAGGAAGGCCATTTGATGTAAATCCTAATTTTCCTCAAATCACATAAATTTGTCTATATCACACAGGTGTGATCTCACTAAGGAAATTCGATAATGTATCAACAAGCACAAGTACTCAGAATCAAGTCAATCACCCGCAACCCAAAGAAAAAAAACAAACTCATAGCAGAAAAAAGAAGTCAAGCATGAGATATGCATGCTAATAATATAGGCTCAAATCCTCACATATTTAATGGCATGGGCTATAAATGAGCAAGTAATGTTATCGATCCTAAAATGGATTGCTCTATCAATCGGGACACGTCTAAAATTTTTAAATTGCCCATTTTAACCATTGGAACGATCAAGTTGTTTTAATATATTAAATTTTTACGTGTCAAAACAACTATATTAATGAGGGAAAATAAACGCTATCCCTATGCTACAAAATTTCAAAATTAATCTAAAAATTACTGTAGAATACAAGTAATCTTTAATATTCAAGTAAGAACTAGAGAGAGAAAGTATGGAGGGAAGGATGTATTTTTTAGTGAGAGAAAGTAAAGAACATGAAATGCATTAGGGGGAAAATGAGAATGCAACCAACCAACCAACCAACACCCTCTCCATGGCATGGAGAGGGTATTTATACTCCAAATAAGGCTTTCCTTGGGCCTTTGGGCCATATTAGCTTATAAACAAAACATTGACTAACTACGGGCTTTGACTAGTTAATATTGGAAGTGACCGAGACTTTTCTTGTTCCTAACAATCTCCCCCTAAGGGAGGTCACTCCAATTTACAAAAATTTAAACTTAGCATACTATGCTTTGACTTTAGTCTTGAGCTCGTAGTCTTTAACTTCAATCTTAAACTTGTGAATTGTTGTAGTGATCTTTGACTTTAGGCTCGAGCTTGTTCCTTTATCTTGACTTGTTTGTGAAAAATGTGATCTTGAGCAACTTGAGATCATCAACCAAGCATAATCTCGTTTTGCCATCTTGTAAACTTTGCCATCTTGTGAACTTGTGATTTTTGGACCGACATGCTCATACCATTCTTGATTTGATAACTTGAAAGCTGTAATTATGCATCTTTCTCAAAGTCTTTAACTTTCACACTTCATCGCTTGAGAGGACGTACATTATTATAGTAGCGGAAGTCTTGAAACAAAACTTGAGCTTTCATGATGTCTTTATAAATGTCAGTCGGGTTATAGCAGTGGCAATGACTCTGTAGTCAGCTGGGATCAGGTACCTCCATGTCCATCTTTATGTATTCCTGAAATAAAACAGTTAGCAATAAAGTTGGGGGACGAATATAGATTTGTCATTCGCCCGTGTTTGGTTGGAGTAACCTTCGAATCCATGAGGATCGACCTGTGATCAGGTAGATTCAATTTAAGAAAAATCTCTTTAACAGGATTTCCAGCTAAAGTATCGAATCTTTCTAACACATATGTATTAGATTCATCAAACTCAACATGTTCTCATTACCGGAACGTTTCAAAGCAGACAGCACGATAAGAGTGAACCAGTAAGTTACTGACTCATCGATATAAGAAAATTGATTTGAAAATCAATCGACGTGTCACTTGCTAAAGTGGTTTTGTGACACATCGAGAGTTTTAAGCATTTCAAAAATTCATTAATCATCGATCCATAACCTGGAACAAGTTTGATTCATAAGAATCACACCATTGTTGCTTTCCGAGATGTCAAAGGGGGGTTGGGGGGGGGGGGGGGGGGGGTTGTGTGGGGGGGGGATATAATATAAGTTGTGCAAGTTTAATTCTAAATGAATCGCACAAGTCCACCTACAAGGAGCTTGTTTGGATGTTGGCTCAAGCCAAGATTTAACAATTTCACTATGATACTTAAGTATCACTCCAATTAAATGTTTGGTAAAATCATAAGGATAATGTGTAGGACTCAAATGATATTACTAGTTTTCACAATGTGTGAGAAACTAGTTTATAATGAATAATTGTCCTAATAAGATTTATGGATAATCTCTTTTGGCTCTAGACTTCGTAGTGCACTTTGTTTTTAGTGATCAGAGGCTGGAGCAGACTGCCACCTTTTCAATATCAACTAACTCGAAGTGAGGAAGTTGATAGAAATGCTTGTAATCTCCGTGAGAAATGAAACAAGAGTCTGTTGAGAGACCTTGAGTGGCTAGGGAGGGTTGTGCATAGCGTCACTAGGTCCATGATTGTCTTTAATGTCAGAAAACAACTTAGTGTTTCTGACAAATTATGTATTAACCCGGTTTATGCCTAAAGTGTAAGGAGGGCTTCTTTCTTTTCACCCTTTATCTTAACTTTTCTTTTTCATTCTTCAACCCTTTCAGTGCTTACCGAGACTTCATGACTATTACCTTGTTGGGTTTATTCCAATAATAGCTCCATCTCAGTTGGCACTCTTGTGACAACCATGACTTGAGCAGGTTAGTCAAACTATTAGTGTTAAGTTATGTATATGTTGCAATGTATGGGTTATGCGTTATTTGTGTTTATACTTGTTTATATGTGTTTATGTAGGATATGTGAGATTTGGTAATCAATCCATTGAGCATGATCGTCTCATTGGGATTTGATTTGTGTTGGATTTTATAGAGTTCATTTCGTTCACTTTTGGTGACAAGGAAATGATTTTGTGATTTAAGCGTTTTAGTGAGTTATCGTGTAAGTATTATTACGTATACGTATTTATGTGTTAGTAATGTTAGGTATGAATAGGTGTTAGTATTTAGAATAAGAATGAAATGTAAATTTCTATTTTTGGAAAGTTAGGTTAAAATAAAAATGAAAAGTTATTTATTTTAAAAGTTTAGTAAATTGCGTTTACGCAAAAAGGTATACTCAAATAAGCTTAGGTTTTTATAAAAACTTAGGGTAATGTTAGTAAATATGTAATTAATAAATAAATAAAATAAATAAATAAAATAAAATAAAGGGTGATCGGCCGGTTTGGTTTAAAGAAAAAAAAGGAAAACAAATCATACTCTAATTAAAATTGGTAAAAGATATCTATCTTAAACCTTTTTGTAAACCTTATAAATACCAAAACCCTTCTCCCCCTTGTTTTTGATTGTTCCATCTGAATTTTATCAAAGGAGGAAGAAAAAATATTTTTTTATCAAGATTTAAGTTGGTGATTTGTATAATCAATTCAAGGTTTTTAGGTAATTCTTAAACCATTTTTAATCTAATCCTTCTTTTTAATCATGTAATAATTATTATGATGGTTAATTAGGGTTTCATAACATTTGTAAATTAATATAATTAAACTAGTTAATAATGATTAGGGATGAATTATAAGTAATGAATAGGTGTGAATTCGGGTTTAGGTTATAGAATGCGTTAGAACTTGATTTAGGTTTGAGCAGAATTTAGGCCTGTGTTGTTTCATGGATATCTAGAGGTTAGAAGCATGAATTGATGTGATTCCGGTGCCTATGATGTAGCTCAGAGAGTCTAGTTTCCATAACATCCGGCCTCGAAAGTTTTTAAGGTCGGGAAGTCATTCAAATGTTGGTTACAAGAAAGGTTGTCAAAGCAGTAAATTCGGGTCAGATTTCGAGGTGTAAAACCCCCACTTAAAATTTGAATTAGGATTATCCAACCTACAGGAGTTTAGTTCTATGTGTCTATTAAAAATCCCCCAAAGGAGAGCTTCTGATTTGGAGTCTAAGTATGGTTTTTAGGTCCAAACTTTTTAGTGTTTCGTTTATCAGATCGAAATTAGTAGTTAAAAAAGTTTGATTTATTTGGGACCCTAAGAGGGAAATAAATTAGTAGAAACAATCATGGAGATAGTGAAAACTCAATGATATTGAAACCCGGTGATTTTTAGTAAAAATTTATAAAGGTCAGTAGGTGTGGTTTAGAAAATGGTAAAGTGACACTAAAATTCTGCGTTTTTGGGTAAATTGTTGAACATTGAAAAAGTGTGTAAACGAATTGGTAAATGTTGGGCATGGTGTCGGGGTGACCCATGAGGGTAAATAAACACCTTATACATCCATCATATGATTGTTACATGTGCTTAAGCTTTTGGCTTAGTAGCGTGTAACACGTGTTATTTTGTTGTTTAGCTTTGTGCGAGGATTTTGGGAATTGCTTTAGCACCAGGTGAGTTTCATAGCCCCTTTTTCTTATGTTTTCTTGGGGTGAAAATGATGCTATGAGTTTAAATATTTTAGTTGCTGTGATTATGTGTTTATATGTTATGTGGTACGCTCCATGGCTTTGTGTTTAATTGGAGTCGTTTATGTGGTACGCTCCATGGCTTTGTGTTCAATTAGAGGCGTTTATGTGGTACGCTCCATGGATTTGTGTTTAATTGAAGTCATTTATGTGGTACGATCCATGGCTTTGTGAATCAATTGGAGTCATTTATGTGGTACGCTCCATGGCTTTATGTTCAATTGGAGGCGTTTTGAGGTATGTGAGTTCGGTTGGAGAGTGGTGTTTACTACTTAATCAAATCCAACTAGAGGGTTGAAATAATACCACCCAAAAAATATAACGTTCTGTACCGATCGGAGGTGGTGACTACCCATAGACCCTGTTGTGAAGTGAAAGTGATTATACGTGGACTGCGGACACGAATGGATGTTATGAATTGTTTAGTAGTTCGCAGCAATGTATGAAAGATTTATATGTGACTTAAACCTAATGACTCTCAACCAAATATATGTTGACGTTTAAGCATCGTTTTCAGGTGAGACATCAATTGAATAGAGATAGAGAGAAGTGGCTAGAAAAGAGACTAAGGATTGTAGGAGTTTATTGCTTTCTCGTCTTGAATATTTCATTGTTTGGATTATGGATAATTGTTGCATGTATTTCTATTGGCGAGACCTTTCGTTTCATCAATAAAGACGCCTTTTGTTATGGTTACTTTTATGGGGATGTTACGACACTTTGTTGGTCTATACCGTTGCTTATTTATTTTGCATGTAGAATTCTCTATATAGACGCCATAGTGTTGTGATCGATGATCCTTTCTCGTTAACGCCTTGCCATTTCCGCCTTGCGGGTGTTGACAACTCTTCCGATTCTTACTTTATCTCCTTTTGTATTATACCTAAGGACTTCTACACTATCTAGTGGATATCCCTGGGGTAATCCATCCAGTTCTGCTGGATCATGGGATTTGAACAACCTAGCCCTAAACCACCTTATAACTTCATAAATTTAAATACATGGTCGGTCTTTTGGGTATTTCATCACAATTCTTCCAAAATGTTTGAAAAGTTCAATCAAAGTGTTTGATATAAATATCAAAAGATTTAACACTTTGAAAGTTTTTCATTATCACTAAAAATTCCCCCTTAACATGTGCATCGATATCATAGTACATACTAAGTGTAGAGTGCACAGAGCCCATTATATGTGATCACATTTCGATACAAGTTATATACAGTTTAATTACATTTTCTCCCATTATCCAAAATGTTAATCCCGTGATATTTTGGATATCAATTGATTAAACGTTCGGGGACAAAATGTTACACAATATCTAACAAGAACATTTTAATGCTCCCCCTTAATATTTGAGGGTATATAAGACAGTGCTGAGTACAATGATTTGAAAATTTTTGAATTCACTAAGAAATTCTTGAAAATTTTGTACTCGAGCACTCCTTATTATCACCATTAAGTCTACACTACATATTTATATATTCACAAGATTAATATGTACGAGGTTTGACCTGAATGATGAGAACAACATATGATAGAATCATATGGTTCTTTGTAGCAACCGTAGGTCTTCCCCGTAGTCTCTTATAAGAAGTTGTCTTAGCTTCCCCCTAAATCAGCAATCCTTTGTTGAGTAGATTCAATGCTTTCTTGCAAGCCGCCACAAGCAGTCTTAATGTATAAAGCCCAAATATCCGAAGTACAAAATTAATTCGAAACCGTAACACCAAAGTCAATTAAGTCCCGGATGTCTGAATTTCTCCTTACATGATAATGATGATATAAATTGAAACACCAAATCAACTAAGTCCCGGATGTCACAATTATTCCCTCTAAGTAGTCGAAATGAAAACACCTAAGTCAACTAAGTCCCAAATGTATTCCTTTCTTTCTGCAGAATACTGAGTAACTTAAGGAATCATCATACTTATCAAACCTATGTGTGCCTCTTTTGTCAACTATTTATACTCTCTTAAAAAATAAGCTTAGTGATTAACCGTTTGAGGAAGCATTTATTGAATCAAAAAGAATTCTTCTCATGTTTTAAATAATTATACTCCCAACACTTCCCCTTTGGAACTCAAATGATGCTTATTGACTAATGATGAGATGTCTCTTCTACCATGTGATTGAAATAGTGCACCCAAAAGAAACAAATAAATGCCTAAAATTTAAAGAAGGCCATGGACTCTATCAATGTATACATCTACTCCTTCCTCACCCCTTGCACGTTGGACACCTCAGAAGTCATCAAAAACTATACCATCAAACTTAAG
Source organism: Tanacetum coccineum (assembly GCA_026074375.1). Classification (NCBI taxonomy): domain Eukaryota; kingdom Viridiplantae; phylum Streptophyta; class Magnoliopsida; order Asterales; family Asteraceae; genus Tanacetum; species Tanacetum coccineum. The sequence goes on from BQNB010062609.1 coordinate 17,599, forward strand.
ATCGGTTTGAGGTATAAATAAGCTTAGATCTACCCCGTGAAGAATCACTTTAAGGCTATTTAACAAAAACTAGTTGATTATTTCAACAATCTAAGCTTTACATCTATGAGGTGTTGTCAATATTGATCGATTGTGTTTTAAAGCCATACGCACTAGGTCTCATATTTCAGATAAGTCCCTAAAGTTTGAAACAAATGACATCTAAAGCTCGTATAGTTAAAATAAATTAACTCCCCTTGAAATTGTTATCCGTCATTATCAAAAACTTTATCCGTTTATTCTGTGACTTATTTTAAAAGACCGTTTTAAAATATTATTTGATGAAGCTTTCTCCCCCTCAAATAACAACCCGTTTTCTATTTAAAGAGTTGTTGTCATTGTTTGAGTGGTCGAATTGTCTATTAAAAAAAAATCCTTATGTGTAATTACTGAAAACACTGATTCATTGTGAAGACAACTTTTTACCAATAAAAATAAGATTTCTCTTATTTTAACACATAAACGCACTTACACGTAAACTAATGGTATATAGGAAGCACGGGTTGTGATACAAAGTAATCACAAGCCTTTGCATGGTCATTAAGTAGACCATGACCGAGAATAAATTCCCGTTATGAGGTCAAGTTTTCTTTTTGATAAGATGATGACCCGGGTGTATCTGAAAATAATAGCAAGCCATTTTTGGCATGTTTTGAAAACATTAGAAACTTCTGCTCGAACTTCATTTACAGCCTCATATCATTATTGAATGACATTTCTAAGACCGTAAATGTTATCGATTTTTAGAAGACATGCCATTATTATTTCTTTTTATATTTTCAAATTTTTAATTTTTTCATTGATTTTATGAATTTTATATTTTTGTATTTTGTTTTTATAAAAAAAATTTGAAAAATGAAAAAATCTTTTTGGTTTTTAAGTATATATATACATATTATACAGGATATGTGAATAGGTACCACCACTATTTATCAACTTCATCTGCCAAGTGTTTCAGAGTCTCCGGCGTAAAACTTTGCATTCCCAGCTTGTTGATAAGAAATTCAATTCTTTCTTTTGCAAGGGCTTTAGTGAAGATATCCGCTAGCTGATACTCTGCATTGACAAAATAAAGTTCGATCACCCCATTCTCAACATGCTCCTTGATAAAGTGAAATCTGATGTCTATATGCTTCGACCTAGAATGTTGAACGTTGTTGCAGCATAAGGCAATAGCACTTTTGTTATCACAGTACATTGGAATTTTATTGAATCCAAGTCCATAGTTGGTAAGTTGTGATCTCATCCAAAGGATTTAAGCACAACAGCCAGACATAGCAATATATTCAGCTTTCATACTGGATATCGCAACTCTTTTCTGCCTTTTTGATGACCAGCTAACAAGTCTGTCCCCCAAGAATTGCATTCTACCAGATGTGCTATGGCGTGTATCTTGACAACCAGCATGATCCGCATCTGCAAATGCTGTTAGAGCAATCAAAGAATCCTTCGGATACCATAGTCCCCGATTGATGGTTCCTCTTAGATACCAAAAGATTCTTTTGACCGTATGTAAGTGCTTATCGGTAGGCCGTGCCTGATACGGGCACCACATCTATATAATCAAAATGTAGAGGTCAGTTCTACTGGCGTTTATGATAACAGAAGGGTGGCTAATCATCTCCATTGATATGTGGTGACGGATCAACAACTTTTCCTTCTCTATCCTCATCTAGTTTGGATTTCTCCACCATGGGAGTATCCACTGGGTCACAAGAATCAAAACCGTATTTCTTTAAAGATTCAAGGGCATATTTTGACTGGTTAATAAAGATGCCTCTGGGACTTTAAGAAATTTGTAGTCCTAAGAAAAATGAGATTTTGCCCATCATTGATATCTTAAATTTTGAACACATGATTTTAACAAATAGGTCACAAAGTTTAGGTGTAGATGCAGCAAAGATAATATCATCGACATATATTTGTACCAGAAGTAATTACTTGCCTTCCCTATAGATGAATAGAGTAGGATCCATTGAGCCTTTGGAGAAGTCTTGGGATATCAGGAATGAAGACAACATGTCATACCACGCGCGTGGAGCTTGTTTCAACCTATAAAGAGCTTTCTTTAACTTGTACACGTGATTGGGGTTATCTGGATCCACAAATACATCTGGCTGGCTAACATAAACCTCTTCCCGCATATTACCAATAAGTAAACGCAGTCCTTCACATCCATTTGTATGACGACCATGTTCATTGAGTGCAAACGCAAGAAAATCCTTATAGCCTCTAATCTTGACACCAGGAGCAAAAGACTCTTTCAAAAAAAATTAATTCCCTTATCTTAATGGTACCAAGAGCCACTAACCGAGCTTTAACTTATAGAATACCTCCCAGTTTGTCTAGCTTCACTTTGTAATCCACTCAAAGTAATAACCATAACTTATATCTGGTCGGGTAAGAGCTCCCATACTCCAAGTGTTCAAACTCATTTGAGTTTCTCTTCTTGCATTGCTTCGATCTAGCATGATTGATTCAAATCATCTTTATACATCTTGGGTTCAACAACAGTGAGAAAATAATCATAATAACAGAAAAGAGCTTGCTCATGTAATTGCAGCCTTGTGGAAACTGGTCTAGCGAGTTCACCAATTATATTTTCAAGTGGGTGATCCTTAGTTCATTTGCTATTGTGTTTAGAGATTTGGTAATCGGGATGCATAATTATATGAATAGAATCCGATGATGAAGATTGATCAGAATGAATTTATAGAATTGGGATACCAAAGTACGGATCATTACCTATATGTGCAACTTCAATATCATGATAGTCTTCTTCAACATCATTAAGAATGATAGGAGATTGAGTTTCGAGTGTTGTTTGAGAGTTACTAGGTGATGCTGCATCTTGGTCAACTATTGTTGAGGAAGGTGAACCGATTGATGCAGCGGATTCTAGAGCAACTACGTCAGCAGTTGGAGCAATTACTTCAGGGGCTAGGTGATCAACACTAGGTGGAGGAGTGAGTAATTCATTAAACAGTGGTTGAAACAAGAGATCCCAATCACTTCTTGAAGGTGGTACAAATGGTGTTGAATGAGGAGGGTTTGGCAAGAGTCCTGAACTGATTATTGCAGATGTCATTTCATGAAGTGCGGTCCTGAACTGCTGTGTTCAGAAGCCATCGTAGTGAGCTCATCAAAATCTACATGAATTGTTTCAATGATTCGTCTGGTACGTCGGTTGTAAATTCGAAATGCTTTCTTTGTGGGTGCGTAGCCAATGAAAATACCAATATAAGCTTTCGGTTGTAACTTACCCAAGTTCTCACTATCATTCGTCATATAGCAAAGTGCACCAAATACATGGAAAAATGATATGTCGGGAAGTTTTTCATGTAAAAGCTCATATGGTGTTTTACCGTGACGAAGACGTATGATGGAATGATTTTGGGTGTAACATGCGGTAGCAAATGCTTCTGCCCATAAGAGTAATGGAGCTTTTGCATAAATCAACATTGTGCGTGCAGCTTCAATTAGCATATAATTACGTCTTTCAACGACACTATTTTGCTATAGAGAGCGAGCAACAGATGTTTCATGAGAGATGTTGACCTTCTCATAATACCATAATATGCCAAGTTGGATAACAAAATTCCAGTTCATTATCTGTTCTAATGCTTAGACAGTTACTTTAAAAAGCTGCGACTTGGATCATCATGAGAAACTAGATTATGAAAATCTGGAGCTTATCTTTTGACCTTAAACATTTTATAAACCCATGTAATCTAAGAGTAAATCATCAACAAAGACTAGATGTACTTTCTTTCCATTAACACTAATAAAGGACCTTAGCGACAATGCATTGGTCCACAAAAGATCCATGAGCAAAAGATAAGTTTTTCTAGTTTGGTGTATTCAGATTTAGGTTTGTGAGGTTTCTTCTTGCTTTTCCCGATTGCACAAGCAGAACATAGATGGACCTTTTCAAATTTTAACTTAGGGAGACCTCGAACAAGACCGTGTCTAGCTAAATGGTTGATTACACCCAAGTTTAGATAAGACAGACGTCGGTGCCATAGCCAAGACTTAGTCTTTGAGGCTTTTGACAAGAGACATATAGAAGGAGGACGACATCATATCTCCACTAGACAGAGTATTATTAGATTGTTGCCAGTCAATATCCAGTTAATAGATCAACACCTTTTAAATTTTGAATGAAACAAGTGTGTTGACGAAAAGCAACTTCAAGGTTCGAATCACAAAATTGCCCAACGGAGAATAAGTTGTGTCCAAGTCCTTCCACATAGTAAACCCTTGAGTATTCGTAACAATTGAAGCCAATCTGATAATCACCATATCCCAATATCTTTGCCACGTGATCATTTTTGAATTTGATTGTACCCAGAAATTTATTGATGAAATTGGTGAGCTGAGAGCGATCTCCGGTCATTTGCTTGGAGCAGTCGGAGTCTAAATACCAGAGAAAAATTTAAATGACTTGCAGTCATCAAGAGAGGAAGATGGAACATTGGAAACTATAGATCCCCAAGATTGACTGGGTTCCTTTTTGTTAGCAGATACAGATTTAAGAACCTTAGATTTGCTAACAAGAACATTAGTTTTAGATTTCCTAGGTTTCCTTGAGTAAACCAATGTTACAACAGGCTTAGGTGTTACATTTTCTAGAGCAGTTGGTACTTCAGTAGCTGTGGTAATCCTAGTTAAAGGGCATGCATTTCCGACCAGTAGGTCTCTAGATGTATCCAATATTTGTAAATACCTTTCCTGTTGGTTTCCAAACTTTTCTCTTTGAACTTTGCTTAATAGATTTAGATTTATTATGAGCATTCACATTATTGATAAAATCAAGAACACATAAATCATGATTATCATAATACATGCAACCATTACACTTAACACATTTAAGTTCAGAATTTACATTAAGCTTGGAATGCTGCATATAAGCAGTTCCTTTAGGTTTAACAACACAGTCTTTATTTTTCAAACTAGATTCAACTTTCCTAGGGTGGGCTTCTACTATATTCTTCTGAGTACTACTTGGTGTTTGCCGATTCTTATCTTTCTTTGTATTGCCTGGAGGCTGTGATCCGCAAGCACTAGTAGACAGTTTTACTCCTGTAGAAGACGACATAGGTTTGTTAGAAACTAGGTTTGATGTAGAGGCTGTTTTGGTGATTGTGTATCCTGAGGATGTGACGGGCTTAGTGAATCTAACTCTTTTGTCCTTGTTCTTTGGGGTCACAACCACTAATTTTCCATCAGTATTGTTGACACTCGGGCAAGTGTTTTTACTAAATTGTGTGTTAAACAACTCTAAACTAGTTTAGCATACCAATAGCAGATTCTAAGGTAATGATCAAGTGGATATTTTGATATAACATGTTCAAATAAATCCCTAAGAACTGTAGCTTCTTCTTGAGTGTGCTTAATATAGGCAGAGTGAGCTGTCTTTTTATTCAACAATTTAGGGGTTATTGGTTCTACATCAATCTTAAACATTTATGGATCACTAGGGTGTTTCGTAACATCGTTATCAACTAGAGCTTTTCCTTTAAGATTTCTTAAATCGTCCTTAAGATCTGTAATTACCAAAACTTTTTCCTGAAGACTAGCATTTAAATCAGAGATTTCCACAGACTTTAGATTGACTTGATTAATTAAATCATCACATTGTTCTTTTGATCGAATACGTGATGGTTTAATCGAGTCATAAAGTTGCTTATAGGTCTGTTTCAAATGCTCATTCTCAGCAATAAGCTTTGACACCCTATGATCCAATTCAATATTTATTGTTTCAATCTCTTCTAAGTCCTTTTTAATCTTATCCTCATTCATTTTTCCACTTAGAGATTTAATTCTCTCTTTCAACTTCTTTATGACTGTGTCTTTCTCTTGGGACTGAGCTTTCAATTCATTTAATTCAAACAATTGATCAAAACTTAGAGCACTTTGATTGGAAACAAAATTGTTCCTTTGAAAAATTTCCTGATTAAGTTGACTATCAACTTCTAAAGAGATGCAATGTTTTTCAAGAGTGGTAAAACTTTTGAACAGTTTATCGTAAATCTCTTTTTCAACGAAATCCTTTTTGTTGAGAAGCTCAGTCTCAAGTTTGAGACACTTTTTACATTCATGCACATTCACAGAAGCAATATCCATAGAAGAATTCACAATAGTGTTCATGATATCTTTGCTAATAACTTGTTCCAAGAGTCGTTCGTTTTCGTTCAAAACTTGATTCATTTTAACTTCAAATGTTTTTTACTCTAAACGATGTTGTTCCACAGCCTGTTCCATTTGATGGAAGACATTTTGGACTTCAGAAAGTTCATCAATCAAATATTGATCGAATGTATTAAATAAGTCCTTCAGAGCTTTTACAAATGGAATTATTTCATCCCTAAAACAAGCTTTTGTATGTTCGAACCCCCACGAGCCTTCAGTGATGGCTGTGGGTGTGGTTCTTTCTTTGACAACCACGTCAAAACCAGCAAGATGGTGTTTAAGTTTCTTCAAACTCGTATTAACCATGCTGACTTTAGGAAGTTCTTTTGGAACCTCAACTTTGGTGGGTCTACTAGAAAGAGTGGGTTCTAGAGAATTCACAGAATTCTGAGACCAAAAGGCTTGTTCAGCAGATAATTCAGTTTGTGGAACAAATCGTGTTTCAAAATCTTGAGAAAGTTGGTTAAGAACAGCATAATCGACTGGTGTAGTATTAACTTTCTTTTCTAACATTATAGGATCCTTTTGTTTTAAAATCATTTTTGAACGACTCTCTTCAGCAAGTATTAAGGTCTCTTTGGAGTTAGGAATCACAATGGCATTTGTTTTCTCAATGACATTACCATCATAAAGCTTTGGTTCCAACTACTGAGCTTTCTTCAAATAGAAAGGATTTTGAAAACCTAGAGCTTGTTTAGTGGTATGATCATAGAAAAACTGAGGTTTCGTCAACATGTGAACAGTTTGTGCAGATTGATCTCTTTTAAAAACAATATTATCTAGCTGTTTGATCCTCTTTTCTAAAGCAATCTCTCTATCAATGTTTCTAGATTCTTCTTTCTTAAAATCATTTTTGAGAAGAGTAACTGTTTGCATTAAAGATTCCTTTTCTTTTAAATGTTCTGAAAGAGTTTGTTTAAGACGATCAATCTCTACAGACTGTTCACATGAATCTGAAACATTATCTTTACTCTTTAAATCAACATTTTGTCCTTCTTTTAAAACTTTAACTTGTTCCTTATATCTTTCAAGCTCAGCAATTAAAGTATCATTGACACTTTTATTGTCCAGATTTATCTTGGTATAATTAACTACTTGGGTTTTTAGTTGTTCAATCACAGATAATATCAGTGCATCTTGTTGTGCAGATGAGCTAGAATTCTGAACAGCTGCCTGTTGTGATTCTATCACATACTAAGAATAAGGAATGATATTGCTATCACTCGTTATTTCAGTCTCTGAATGGTTCATAACATTTGACTGTTTAGAAGACGGTATCACCTGCACACCTTGATTAATCATATTGTTATCCACATTATCAGGATTGTGTACCTCAGCGAGAGCATCTGAACCATAATGAGATAAATTTACCATAAGAGCAACTTTGGCAGTGTTGAGTTCATCACAATCAGAGTCATATGCATCCAAATCATCGGCTTGATAAGCAACATTGTGAGTAATGACAGTCTATGTGGCTTGACCTTCTGCAGTTCCTGGCTCTGATACCAATTGAAGAACAATCAAATAACATACATAAAAAGAGTAAGAGAGGTGGTTTTAGAGAGAGAGAGAGTGGTAGGATGAACATTTTAGAGAGAGAAAGAAACATAAGAGAAAACTTGTATTATGTGTGTGAATAATGAACAACCAACCACCTCTCCAAGGCATGGAGAGGTGTATAAATACCCTTATGGGCCGGCTATAGATGGGCCTTCATTGGCTTTCCATGTGCTTTTCCTAACTTGGCCTAATTAGATTACTAACATAGCACTTGACTAACTACGGGCATTGCCTAACTATTATTAGAAGTAACTGATACTTTTTGTGTTTCTAACACTCTAAGTATATGGGTTGGAGGAATGAGTAGAAAACATGAGAAATAAGGTTGAGGTGGTTTTGTGTTTCTTGGATAATTTAAAGGAGGTCATGATAGATGATAGGAATGCATGAAAAGAGAGTAGGTACTTCAAATATACATGTTGAATGTGTGAGAAGAGGACCTTAAGGTTGAGGGTGATTTTGAAGTGGAGGAGGTGAAGTATTTGGAGTATGAATGAATTCTTCATCGTATTAGATAATCCCCAATCCTATCTTCCTATAAAGGTGAGCTTGCATCATCCTAGTGAAGTCTTCTATCATCACAGTTTAACCAACTCTATGCTATTTACCCACATATCTCCTAGCTCCCCTTGCTCATTGCGTCCCCATGATAATTACCTTCCTTGTATATTGACTATAACAGATCCATAAATAAATTACCATCGATGCAATTTAAATAAGTAGAACGCTTGCAAGTACTCCCCTTGGTGTATGCTCCCCCTTATTTAGGGCACCAAGGAATCAAGATATGGATGTGTGCTACAAAACAAAGTTAGTGGACAAGTGCAAATATATATAGCAAGATATTATTGGGAAACTAGACATGCACTTTTAGGTGTTATGATTCTAAAGTATGACACTTTAAAAGGCATTTAAAAACTAGATCTATGCAGTCAATAATCTAAATAATGAAATAAAAAGAATTGAGACGTATGTTTAAGGACTAAGACTCGACCGACTTTTAATAAATGAGAGTGGGATTCGTTTATTGGTTGACACCAATGTTATGAGGATCACTTTTTAAAGGGATACGAATGACACTTAATAACTTGGCGAGATATGCCAAAATATATACTTTATAAGAATAAAGAAAAATATAAGACGGTAATGGAGACGATATGCTCTTGGATGAGAATGAAAAAGATTCAATAGAGCTAACAAGTATGGAAGGATTAGCGAGACAAAAGAAGGAAGGTGTTGACAAGAGGTTGTTAGAAATGATTGATATATCATTTGCACTAACAATTGATGTGCAAGTGATCCTATCGAGACGAAGGTGGATGATTAGGAATTCAAAGGTTTGTTTGGTGTTTTGTTGGTTGACAATGTTGATGAATAAAGTGGGATGTGAAACGAGGTGGTAGTTCTTTCATGGTGGAAGAATAATTAGAGACTCAACAACGTGGTGACTCAATAACACTTGAAGATTAAATATCTTCTTGATGTTCTTCACTTTCTAGAAAGTGGAAGGTTTGCGAAGGAGTAACATTTGCATTTCGCAAATTACTTAAATATTTCGGATGAAATAATTAAGTTGTCAAGAGATATAGGAGGAATTCTAATAGTAACAAGACTATTAGAGGCGAGAAGAAACGTTTAGAAGTGAGAAAAAACGTTAGAGGTGAGAAGACTTATTAGAAGTGAAAAGGAACATTTAGGAGTGAGAGAAAACGTTAGAAGCAAAAAGGCTATTAGAGGTGAAGCGATTATCAGAAGTGAGAAGACTATTAGAAGTGAGAGAACTCTTACAAGTGAGAAGAACCGTTCAGAAGTGAAAAGGCCATTTAAGGTAAGAAAGGATGTTTACAAGAAGTGAGGACCAAGATGTGAGGGGATTTGTGAGTATGACGATTCTAAAGATTGTGTTTGAGAATGAGACGCATTTCATGATGAAATTCACTTGACTATTAACAATATAAGCAACAATGCTTATGAGTGTTAGGATAGGAGGATAGACGTTAGCTCGTAGCAGCAAGGGAGATAGAGAAAGGATGTTCGTTTTATGATTTGAAATAGAAATGACATATATCACAAGCCTGCTGCCGGCGGTTCCAGACATATCTGGGGGCCGCCATAATAGTTCTGGGGGCCGCCGGACCGCCAACATGATAGGAGTTTAGGGCTTGACGAATTTTGTGAAAAGAGTGACATTTTAGTTTGCATTTCGCTAATTAAAAATACTTAAAGTACTTCGGATGAAGTAGTTAAGTTGTCATGACGCACATAATAGAAGATAGACTGGAATCGAGACTAGTAGAAAAGAAGAGAAGGATTTATGGAATGTGTTCCATCATTCCTAGACCTAGACGAAGACAATTTAACGATTCACGGTTGGGGGTAAAGAAAGAATGTCGGCGATGTTATCTTCAGACGCAACTTTTTCGAATGGAGATGTTTCCTTTTGGACATTGTTCCGAAGGAAATGGTGACGTATCTTCGGTGTGTTTCGTATGCAAAAATAATAATAATAATAATAATAATAATAAAGAAGAAGAAGGAAACAAATTAAGATGGAGGCGACGAGCTTGACAATGTCAAGACGGATGGTGGTTAACGTACGATAAACTACACTCACAAAGTTATGTAGCTCTTCTCAAGCATTTTGAATGTTCATAGAACAATCACATGATGAGGTATAAGGTTATCTTAAATGTGGTAGCTAAAATAGTGAAGGAAAGAGATTATCCATCTCTATGGTTGAAGAGGCATGGTTGAGTAAGAAGGAAGAGGTGTAATAGAAAGCCAAAGAGTGTTTTCGTCTAAAAGAGATAATGTTTTCGTCGAAGAAAAAAAATAATGTTTTCGTCGAAGAGAAAAGAATGTTTTTGTCGAAGATAAAGAATGTTTCATCGAAGAGAAAAGAATGTTTTCGTCGAAGAGAAAAGTATGTTTTCGTCGAAGAAAAAGAATGTTTTGGCGAAGAGAAAGAATGTTTCGTCGAAGAGAAAGAATTTTTCGTAGAAGAGAAAGTATGTTTTCATCGAAGAGAAAAGAATGTTTTCGTCGATGAGAAAAGGGGAGCGTTTTAACTTATGTTGTTAAAAGGCTTGAATATGGATTTTTAGATATGACCTTTAACGTTTGCGATCGCAAGTTAAAGGTACTTGAATATTTTGGATGAAATATTTAAGTTGTCAAACCTACTTGGAGGAGCGTTAAATTTGTATCTAACCTTTTCTTGACGAAAGAGTGGATGATTTGGAAGAAAGCGAGATGATAATCAAAGGAGTGTGTGAGTGAAGACTCTAAGAGATTTAATACCATTTTGCGACTCTTTTGACTTTTTAGATTTGTGACACGAACGCGAAAAAAAATATTCTAGTGTGAGAAAATATATACCTAGATGCATAAGATATATAGATATAAACATGCAAGTTTATCTAAGCATGCATCAACACAATAATAAACAAGATTAATATGTAAGACTATATGACATTTAAATATTAGTTGTCATACATTTAAACTAACATAGTGTGGGTGCACAATTAACACATAAGTCATGTAAAAATGACGCATACAAAACGTGATAATTTTAAATGCAATCATCATGTAAAACATGTTAGCATTTAGCATTTAGGAGCATGTTTTATTTAGATAAACTAAGAGATATTTTATCTAAATTGCTAAAAAAGGTAAACGCCTTTACAATAGACTTGCATTCAATAGCTAAGCAAATAAACGTTGAGCATCAGGATAAACATGAAGGCATATATTTGCATTACATGGGAGCAAGTTATCATCTTGAAACTTTAAAAACACATACGTGAGGTGCAAGTAGTCTAGATTGACTAAGGAGAAACCTAATTTATACTTGCTTAGTGTGCACTCTTAATGAGATACAAGGTCCATCAATGTAGACTATCATTAGGCATATTTAGGAAGAGCCATTTAATCAAATTAGAGAATGAATATGAGACTATCAATAGTGGTGCTCAATTCAGGCTAAACACGACCATTTTTATGGGTTATACCACGAACCCAACTTCACTCTTAGAAGCAATTCAACCGTTTGGTGAAATTAAATTTCTAATTCAATAGGTTCTCTAGTAGTCATTCTCATGTTAGACAAAGTAGAATTCCTATATTTGCCTAATGAAGTATAGCAAAGATAAAATTTGTATTGTCTTTTCATACAAGGCCTAATATGACTCAACTAACATACTTTAAATTTGTTTCACATAATCCTAATAAAGATGTGTGGAATTCTAAGGTTGAATGAGATAGCAAGCAAGTTGTTGTAGCTATAAGAGAGAATGAGTCATCTAAAACCTAGGAGTATGCTTAAAAGTGACAATGTGTAATGCTCTATATCGAGTGTGTTCAAAGAATGAACCTTTGCATGTATTTAATGAAAAAAAATCCAATTAAGGTTATTTACCTTAATAGATCTTGTGTTTGTTTCTTTGTAGAAATAATGATGATCAACTAAAGTTTAGTTACATGTATGTTAGACTTTTAAAACAAGTGATTGACAAAAGGAAGATGTTTAAATCTAATGCCATAGGGCGGATCTACCTAAATCGAGGATGAATCTAGGACGTAGGATCCATCGATCCGTGGAGGTGCCAAATTTGGGCAAGGATCTTTTTCCTATTATTTGGGAGATGGTGTTGATATTAGGTTATTAGGAGAAACTTATATAAGTTATAAGGGTTCTTGGATTGAATTTTTGAAAATGACATCCAAGACTTGCTTATCAAGATGGAGTACTTATAAGTTTCCCGATGGAAATTCATAAGTCGTCAATCCTAATTAGAGTGTGTTAAGTTTAGCATGTATAATTTGACCATAGCTAATAATACAACATTTGAACACTTTAGACTCAATGAAACATTTTCATTGCAAGTGTGAATTACAATTCAATGTCTAATCTTGTTGTCTTACAATCAACTTTGTGATTTCATGTATTAACCGAGGATGGTTAAACATGTAGACACGGTAAATTATCTATGGTCATTTGATTGATATTTCCGTGATCTAGATAAATCTTAGTCTCGATTTCATGTTCATATTCTAATTTTGTAATTAGATTGAATAATGAGATTGATTATCATTTAAATAGTAATTATCTTCATATTCAAAATCCTCTCACGATCACTTATTGAAAGAAAGCACAAAAATAGTTTGTGGAATATGTTCAAATCTTCCTAATCCTAACCTTAGATGGTTAAAGGGTTCTCATTTGGTGAAGAAGATATATTATGCTTATTTGATAAAGTAAGAAAGAGTTTTGAGTTGTGTTTTTGAATTGTTTGAGCAAAGTTACATAAGTTGTGCGTTTGCTCATGTTTGGCTTTTCGGAGATGACCACTTTACCAATTGCATTGCAAGGTAAATTACTTGAATATTTTGGACAAAACATTCAAGTCATCAATCCTACTTCATTGTGTATTTTATGCATATATTTGCCAAATATTTGGAACACAACTATTGGACAAGTAGACTCAATATGACATCATCTACACAAGTGTGAGTTATGATCCGATGCATATTCTTATCGTCTTGGAAAGGGATGTCGTTATTTTCATATCAATCGAGTGTGATTGAGTATGTAGGTTTAAGATAATATCTCTTGTTATATTTTGATATAATCTTAGACAAATAAGAATCTGATTTCTTGTCCATACTCGAAAACTTGTCAATTAGATTCGATAATAACATCAATCATAGTTTGAATAATGAGTTGATATATATTCGAAATCTTTCTTGACCCTCACGAACACTTTTTTAAAAGAAGACAAATAAATATTTTCACAATGTGTTCCATTAATCCTAAGACTAGTTGTAAGTGTGAGGTTGATGAATAATGACAAGTTAATTTCTTACTTCAAGATTGTCATATATTTTGCTTGTGCGGAAAACTATTTGTTGTTATGTATAGTATGCATAGTTTTTGACATTTTATAAGTATATAAATGATTTTTCTAATCATTTTTATACAACACACATCTTTTGTAAAATATTATATGTTTATAAAAAGAATATAATTATGTGTGTGTGTTAGAACAATGCAAGCACAAGCAAAGTTTAAAAATACATTTTCTTTTACTTAATTACTAATGTATTAATATAATCTTTTCTTTTGTTTAATCAACCCAAGGTCAAACAAGGCAAGACGATGAAAAGATTTAGACATCTTGTTGGAAGAGAGTTAACGTGTTGGAAATATTTTGGTGACGGGTTTTAACATATGATCTTATGACATTATTTTCCAACATACTTGTCACACAATTAAACTCTAAATCCTAAGAAGGTTACTAGACTCAAAATGATTTACAAGATGTTTATGTGACATTTGTAAATATAGCTATCTATGCCTAAATGGAATGCACAAACAATTTCGCACCTTAACGCAAGAAATCTAGCATAATTCCTATTAGGCATAATCCGGAAAACTATTAACAAATAAATAGTGTACATGGCATATGTGTTTAGATATATAAGTATCAATGCTCACTTAATAATATCTATTAACAAAATTAGGATACAAGTAAATACACATAATCATTTAGCATGCACATAAAGATATTCGTCGTCGTTTTGTGTATTAGATGTACCAACGTATACTTAGCTCGATTTCATTTGAAAATAAAATAGTTTCCTCCCCATTTCAAAATTAGTCAAGATCAATATTATGAAAATGTAAACATACTATTTTTCAAAGATACATCAACTAGAAATGCCCGACTCGAAGAAAAAGATAAAATACAAGTTTTACGTTAAAACGAAACATAACGTTTTGACCACTATGCAGTATTTAGTATTTCTGACTTATTTAAGTTTAAAATGAATTCTTGGAAGTTCTTTTAAATGAAAGTAGACTCAATTATCTTTAAAATGGCAAGCGGCACGACTTCTACGGACTTACGGTTGATTTTTTATGATTTTTTAAAGTTTGCCAAAAACTAACGAAACAGACAAGCGGCCCCTATAAAGATGACGGCCCTCAGATATATCTGGGGGACGCCCTAACATTTATGGGACCACCACCAATGACCCCAAAACATGTTTTTTGTTCAAAATCATTTAGTAACTTAACTGTAGAACATACGACTTTAAAAAGTTGTTCTAGCACATAAATTTCGTGGTTTAGACATCATTTCTACTCTTACGACTTAGACAAACATAAGTTGACACTTCCAAATTCTTTTGAGAAATTTTTTCTCCAAGCTAGTATACAAAGTATATTTAATAACAAAAAATCATTTATTTTGAAAACTAGAGCGATCTGGCTCTGATACCAATTGTGAAAACAGTAGAGGAGAGGTGAATACGTTTCTAATTAAAAACATTAAATCTTTTATATCAAATACCCGATCAATAATGACATAATATGAAGAGTGTTAATACTAGTTCTACAATAACTATACATATGGTAATAAAGCATGTCCAATGACATGCCCATAAACACAATATTCATGACACAAATATAATCACAACAATATAAACTACTAGTTACACAATCATCTATATCATGCATATATAAAGCGGTAAATGCAAATATAAGCATAAAGAGATCAGTAAAAGGAAATGCAAACCGGACACGACGATTTATAGTGGTTCGGTCACGAAGCTCCTCTTCACCCTAATCCACTCCCCGAGTACCTAAATCGAGAGTTACTTCACTAGTCAACAAGCTCCTTTCTAGGCGGAGAAAACCATACAAGTTGCTTACATTATTTTCTGACACTAAGCTAGATGTCGAGTTCTTCTTCGGGTACAACTAAACCCGTTATGTTTTATGGCCCAACATAACAAACCATGTGTTTTATGGCCTAAACACATAAACCACGTCGCTTACATTATTTTCCGACACTAAGCTAGATGTCGAGTCCTAATCTTAGCTAGAACCAATCTATCACCCATACTTGTATTTTGAGGACCGAAATACTAACCGACACAACCTCAACACTTCCAGATTTATACACTATCCGAATCTACACAACTATCCGGATCTACACAACTACACAAGAATGAAGATATAGACTAGATCTATATGTAACAAATGTTACAAATGAACTAACTAGACTACATAACTTCGTATCTTGGCGATGACGAAAGTTCTTCTCTTGCACTTGAGGAAAGGAGGTAAGGATATAAAATTTGATCATATTTAAACAAGATTAACCAAGTTGAATGACCAAGTTGACAACGAATGCAAGAATAGTGATGATCTCAAACATAAGGAAGCTGAAGAAAAGTCTAACTCAAAGACTTCGCTGTAAACAAAAGTGCTTCCCGGGAGACAACCCAGAATGTTATTTATTTTTGTTATCGATTTTGTCTTCCCAGACTTCAATACGGCGTATCCGCCCCATACCATACGGCGTATTGATTGTTTGGACGTTATCAGTCTTTATTTTCATGCACTTAATAAACATTATTGTCAGTTCTGCGAATACGCCGTATTCATTTATTTGATACGCCGTATCCACAGTCTGACCCGTATTTAGTTTGTTTAGTTTGATATAATCTTAGACAAATAAGAATCCGATTTCTTGTCCATACTCGAAAACTTGTCAATTAGATTCGATAATAACATCAATCATAGTTTGAATAATGAGTTGATATATAGTCGAAATCTTTCTTGACCCTCACGAATACTCTTTTAAAAGAAGACAAATAAACATTTTCACAATGTGTTCCATTAATCCTAAGACTAGTTGTAAGTGTGAGGTTGATGAATAATGACAAGTTAATTTCTTACTTCAAGATTGTCATATATTTTGCTTGTGCGGAAAACTATTTGTTGTTATGTATAGTATGCATAGTTTTTGACATTTTATAAGTATATAAATGATTTTTCTAATCATTTTTATACAACACATCTTATGGTAATAGATTATTATGTTTATAAAGACTTATAAAATTATGTGTGTGTGTTAGAACAATGCAAGCACAAGCAAAGTTCAAAAATACATTTTCTTTTACTTAAATACTAATGTTTTTTTTTTTTTTAATTTTTAATTATTTTTTTTTTTTTTTTCTGTTTTATATTTTTTATTTTTTTATTTTTAATTGTGTTTGTATATTATTTTTTATTTATATTTTTTTTTCATTTTTAATTTTTTTTATAATAAAATTTTCTTTTGTTTAGATCAACCGAAGGTCAAACAAGGCAAGACGATAAAAAGATTTAGACATCTTGTTGGAAGAGAGTTAACGTGTTGGAAATGTTTGGTGACGGGTTTTAACATATGATCTTATGACATTATTTTCCAACATACTTGTCACACAATTAAACTCTAAATCCTAAGAAGGTTACTAGACTCAAAATGATTTACAAGATGTTTATGTGACATTTGTAAATATAGCTATCTATGCCTAAATGGAATGCACAAATAATTCACACCTTAACGCAAGAAATCTAGCATAATTCCTATTAGGCATAATCCGGAAAACTATTAACAAATAAATAGTGTACATGGCATATGTGTTTAGATATATAAGTATCAATGCTCACTTAATAATATCTATTAACAAAATTAGGATACAAGTAAATACACATAATCATTTAGCATGCACATAAAGATATTCATCGTCGTTTTATGTATTAGATGTACCGACGTATACTTAGCTCGATTTCATTTGAAAATAAAATAGTTTCCTCCCCATTTCAAAATTAGTCAATATCAATATTATGAAAATGTAAACACACTATTTTTCAAAGATACATCAACTAGAAATGCCCGACTCGAAGAAAAAGGTAAAATACAAGTTTTACGTTAAAATGAAACATAACGTTTTAACCACTATGTAGTATTTAGTATTTCTGACTTATTTAAGTTTAAAGTTAATTCTTGGAAGTTCTTTTAAATAAAAGTAGACTCAGTTATCTGTAAAATGGCAGGTGGCACGACTTCTACGGACTTACGGTTGATTTTATATGATTTTTCAAAATTTGCCAAAAACTGACGAAACAGACAGGCGGCCCCCATAAAGGTGACGGCCCCCAGATATATTTGGGGGCCGCCCTAACATTTATGGGACCACCACCAGTGACCCCAAAACACGTTTTTTGTTCAAAATCATTTGGTAACTTAACTGTAGAACATACGACTTTAAAAAGTTGTTCCAGCACATAAATTTCGTGTTTTAGACATCATTTCTACTCTTACGACTTAGACAAACATAAGTTGACACTTCCAAATTGTTTTGAGAAAAATTCCCTTCAAACTAGTATACGAAATATATTTAATAACAAAACTAGTACGAATCAAACAACAAAACACTTTTCATATTTAATCCCCCTTCATGGGTAATTTGATACATGGATCATACTATATTTTAAAAACCATTTGTTTTGAAAACTAGAGCGATCTGGCTCTGATACCAATTGTGAAAACAGTAGAGGAGGGGTGAATACGTTTCCAATTAAAAACTTTAAATCTTTTATATGAAATACCCGATCAATAATGACATAATATGAAGAGTGTTAATACTAGTTCTACAATAACTATACATATGGTAATAAAGCATGTCCAATGACATGCCCATAAACACAATATTCATGACACAAATATAATCATAACAATATAAACTACTAGTTACACAATCATCTATATCATGCATATATAAAGCGGTAA
>BQNB010062610.1:0-16175 GCA_026074375.1 Tanacetum coccineum
CGTATCTATTACAAAAATATATCATCCATATCACATAAGCAGTACTAACTTGATCTAACAGTACTAACTTATAACCAGCATTACTAACTTTCTCAGTAGCATTAACTTTATACTAACAACAGTAATTGTTGATAAAATATAATGCCTAAAAACATTACTAATATTTTTCACATCTTTACGTTTTGATAATCACAAAATATAAAAACGTTCAATGTAAAATTAAATGTAAACAAGTAATTAGTAGTAAATTTTTATTTCAAAAATTATATCACTTCAAGGTATGAATAATTAAATCTTTAATGCATTTTAAGATTAAAGAAATTTTTTATTCAACCTCACACTTTTATAAAATGTTGTATACATTTTTATAAACATTAAAAAACATTTTCTACAATTAAAATAAATGTTTTATTCAAAATAAACATTTTGAAATTCAAATTTCCGGACCTAAAAAGGCTAAAAAGTTCCAAAAAATTCTCCTTACATAAAAGGACAAAATGAGGAGCGCCCAGTCTAGGGCGGCCCCCTTAAATACACGGGAGGCCTTCTTAAATACACGGGCGACCCCCTTAATTTTAAGGGGACCGTCCACCTATTTAAGGGGACCTCCTATAGACTGACGTTCCTCCAGTTTGTCCTATAAATACTGGACTATTCCCTACTATTTTCTCACCTTTTGCACTCATTTTTTCTGTTCTAAAACAGCCCACACATCTCACTTAAATCTTTTGATCATTTAATCATAAAGCTTTGTTTCCAAGTAATCCAAGCTCAATTCCTCAAGTGCAAGAGAAGAATAATTTGATCATCAAGTGAAGAAGTATTACACCTTAGTGTGTTGTTGCAATCTTATTGCATCCATATCAAAACTTGTAAATCACTTGTAAATCTTGTAAAGTTGTGTAGTTGTTAGATCTTTGTGATTGTTATAAGTATAGTTAGATCTTGGTGATCTTGCCTAGTAGTGTTAGTTAGGTGTGATTATAGTAGTGGCTTGGTGAAGTTGTGGTGTGAAGAAAACTAAGGTGTGAAGAAGTTGTGTAGTCGTGATCAAGTCGTAAAGCTAAGTTATGCATTGAAGTTGTGAAGATGTGATAGATTGGTTCTAGCTAAGATTAGAACTCGACATTTAGCTTTGTGTCGTAAATCGGTGTAAGCAACGTTGTGTATGGTTTTCTCCGCCATAAGGGAGCTTGTTGACATAGTGAAGAAAACTCTCGAGTTAGGTGCTCGGGGAGTGGAGTAGGGCAAAGAGGCGCTTCGTTATCGAACCACTATAAATCCTCTCGTTGTGGTTTGATTGTTCTTACTCTTATCTCCTGTTTTGCATTATTTTCTCATACTATCTTATTAATTGTTTAGATAAGTATATTGTTTATATTGTGCAAGTGTTGAATTCACATAAAGTCAAATCTAGAATTTTTAGAAACACTTTAAAACCTTAAATTAAAAAGCGGTAAACTATTCAACCCCCTTCTAGTTTTCCCTAACCTATTTCGAGGTTTAAAGTGTTTTTAAAGTGATGAGCAAGGTTCGATTGAGTTTTGTTAAAAATTTCGTATTTTCGGTCTGGAGTCGGCCGGTAACGGCTCAAAATGGATTTTTGAGCAATCTAATGTGATAGGTGTCATGTGAATAACTTAGGCTTATGGAAAAATGATTTTTAACGCAATGAGAATATTAACAAAGTTCGGTTGGCGTTTTATAGATATGAAAATTTGGTTTTAAGTGATCCCGACACGAAAAGTTAAACCCGAACCCTTCCTTGGATTCCTTGTAGACGTGTGCAAGCAAAGGGATCAACAAGGCTAAATTTTAGCTAAGTTGTCCACCCTTTGTACATATTTATGCTTCCATTCACCTCATTTTCACATACATGCACCTTCCAAAAATTTGAAAAACAAAAATTTCTCTCTTTTTCCCTTGTGGTTTCGACGAGCACACACGCACACATACACTTTTGATTTTGAAGATTTATCAAGAGCGGGGTTATAAGAATTGATAGTGGGTCATTATTGGTTGAACACAAGTTATTGCATAAGGTTTTTGGGTCATCTTCTCCGCGTTCAAAACTCGAACCAAACTCATCATTTTGTAAGTTTTTCTAAAACTAAAATTTTATTGTACTTCTAAGCTTCTTATGGTATGTTAAAGCTAGTTGTACAAGTTGATCGTCAAAAAGATTAAGTCTTGATGTTTAAAAAAGGGGTGTTTGTTCGCGTGTTATATGAACAAAATAATAAGGGTTTTGAGTTTGAACATAATGGTTGTTGTAGTAATTTCTCTTTTTGTAAGGATGATTATTTTCAAGCTTATGGCTTATTTAATAAGCTCACAGAGCTTATTTGGTTTCATTTGGGCTTTCAACGTGGGCTTGGCCCACTGATTTCGTTCGTTGGGATTGGTGTGGGCTTGGTTGGCTAACCAAGGCCCAACCGAGGGTCCGTTTGTTTTGTTTAGGCCTAATCGAGGGTCCGTTAAATTTGGATAGGCCCAACGAGGGAGCGTTTGGATTGGGCTCGGCCCATTTGGCTATTGGCTTATTGATTTTTAGCTTATTCGGTTTTAAGCTTATTCGGTTTTAGCTTATTTGATTTCTACTTATTGATTTTTTAGCTTATTCGGTTTTAGCTTATTTAAGCTTATTTGGGTTTCGGTTTGGGCTTGGCCCAACTAAGGGTACGTTTGGTTTGCTTCGGCCCAACCAAGGGTCCGTTTGATTTGCTTTGGCTCGTCGACAAGTTGGGCTCGGCCCACTTGGTTTTGGCTTATTCTTTTTCGACTTATATATGTAAGCTTATAGCTTACTTGAATTTTGGTTTTATATATTAAGCTTATAGCTTATTTGAGTTTTCGAGCTATATAAAAGGGCGTATAGCTTAAATTCGTTTTGTATTAATGGACTCAAGGCCCATTGGGCCTTGGTATATATTTTATTTATCTAAAAATATGGATTAAGTGATGATATCGGGCTAAGTATTTAAAATCGTAATGGGCCTTAGGGCCCAATATGAAGTAAATGGACTAATGGATTTGAGTTAGATTAAGAGGGATTTTTGTTGGAATTGTCGAATGTAAAGGGATTATTTTGTTACGGGTTAATAACTCATGTTGAAAGTATTAATGTTGTCAGAAAACGTCGGATTTGTGAAAAGTATTTTGGTTAAGGTTTAAAACCTTGGGGAAAAGTCGTAAAGACGTACGGGTCATGCCGAATTTTCGAAAGAGTTATATACTTAGAGGTTTTTGCTAAAGGAGATAAAGTTTTAATAATTTAATAAAATATAGTTATTTTACTTGGAAAATTTATGATGAGACGTTGTACCTTGTTAGCCTGATAATAAGACGAAATTATAATAAAATATTATTATTTTATCTAAATTATCAAGTATTTAGTGAATATATATATATATATATATATATATATATATATATATATATTGTATCGATTTCGGAAATGTGGATTATTTATCTTTGGCTTTTGAGCTCTTGCTCATTCCTTTTCATCAGCCTTTCGCGGAGTATTTTGGTCGGTTGTATCGCTCAACAGTTCGCGATGTTTGATCTATATCGTGTTGATGTCGCACGTTACCCAAGTATTCTTGAGTCATTTTTGCGTAATTACCACACAACCATAAAATGAGATAAAGTGTTGATAATGGAATAAAGTCTTGGTAACAAGACGACGGTTTTTATAATGAGATTAACGGTATGAGATAACGAGTTTGGAATGATATGAACTTGGAATGGGATTTTGGGAAGATAAATTAAGGATTTTGCGTGAGTTAAGGCGAACACTTATACAATAAGATAATTTTGTGCGAGTATTGATATAGTGAGTATGTATTAGGTCGTTGCCGGGTACATTGTGCGCCTGCGTAGAGATTTATTGTGTTTTGCTTTATTGAGATTGTGTGGTTGCTTTGATTGCTGATTGAGGTAAGTTATCGTAGCCCCACTTTTTACTGTTTTTCCGTTAGGGGAAAATGATACTCAAATGTGTTTTGAAATGTTTTGAATTGATCTGTGCGAAATGTGGTTTTGTTTTTGGGACAAGATATGTGCTTATGACTGTTATGTGAATATTATGTGTTGATTTACTTGCATGTACTATGTTTGGCATGGCAAGGTTCTGTGTGGTACTTGTATGTACTGTGTTTGGCATACAAGGTTCTGTGTGGTACTTGCATGTACTGTGTTTGGCATGCAAGGTTCTGTGTGGTACGCCCTAATATAGTGCTCCAGCTGGTAGGCCCTTTAGGTGCTTAGTGAATTTGGAGATGCGACTTCGGGTTATTATTGGATGTTGAGAATATGACTACGGGGATTCGATTCCTGGATTGTTAGCATATATTCATTGTCATATAGCACTATTGTCCACTGTTGAAATATTGGCACAACTTTTGGGTTTAAGGTCAAACCTACGAGCTCACCAACATTATTGTTGACGTTTTCGAGTATCATTTTCAGGTGTGTCAAATCAAAGGTATGTGATTGGTATTGGAAGAGAAAAGATGTAACCCAAGGGGACTAGGTAGAGATGAACATGGTTTTGAAATATGTTAAGTTTTTTTTAACTTGTAAAGTTATGTAAACTTCAGTTTTATGAATGTAATTTATAAAGTGTATGATCTTGTATCTTGTGCGATGAATGGTATCGTCGCATCCTGTGTTTCCGCCATTGACGAGTGTGAACAGAAGGGAAATCATGAGCCAAGGTTATAGATAATGCCGATTTTTATAAAATAAAAAGCGCAACTATAACCAGAAAGTAAAGTCTATTTTTAGTAAAACCTCGAACATGGCGAAAGTTGGATAACCCGAGCAATTCATGGTATTATTCCTAAATTACGCATGCATAGCCTGATTAACTATGCTTAATTCATGAAAGACTATGAAATAATGGGGTTAGTTTTCTAAAGCTATGTTAGGGGGAGGGAAGGGAAGTGTGAATAGTGTTGAATACGACGTATTGGATAGGGTTGAATACGGCATATCTATATAAGAATGAATATGGCATATCAAAGTTAATGAATACGGAGTATTTGTAACTTAGTTTGGATACGGCATATCCATGGGAATGGATACGGCGTATTGGTAAAGTCGGCCAAAGTAAATGACTAAACTGCCCTTTTTGAAGATGATTTGTGGTATCTATGTAGCCTTAGTTGCGTACATAGGATTGATAGTTGATTGATGGTTCCATGATGCCTTGGTTGTGCATGCATTGGATTGATGATTGATTTGTGATGCCATGTGGCTATAGTAGTGCGAGCCTTAAATGATTAGGTTTGATTTTGGTTTTCCATGTTGCCTTTGTTGCACAAGCATTGTCGGAGGGATTGGCTGTAGTTGACTGATTGCCTTAAATGGTTGCATATTGACTTGAGGGGTTATAGTGGTAATTGTGGCAGTAGCGACGTGGATTTGATGATATATTTTTAAGGGTATGTGTTTTGTGCGATGGACCAGTGTGCATGTTGGTGCAGGCTTGGTCGGTGATTATAGTTCGTATTTTCTTTTCGTTATCTTTAATATTTATATATATGATATATATATATATATATAATATTTATATAGATAATATATTATATTTATATACGGTTACGGACATTAATTTTCAAACTGTTCTGATGATTTGTATATGTTAGCATAATGATGTCTAATAATTTGGATAGAAGATTTTGTACTTATACCCTTTTACAGTGCATCAAGGTGTCTAACCTAGGTATTTGTTGACCCAAAAGAGTTCACCCTGGCTGACGGGGATCAGTGCTACCGAGTGCCCCTACATTGCCGAGGACCCTTGAGGCATTAGGCAGGCTTATCTGTTGGGACGGCACTGAGTCCGAACCTTTTCGAGACCTTGGCATTGAGTCACCTGAGTCACCCCACGTTGTAGCATCACCTATTTTGTTCCCTGATAGTACACCACATGTTGGTCATGTTGAGGAGTCAGAGGGTTCTTGCACATCTAGTACGGGATCCACGTCATCGGATTCCACCACACCTCTTTCACCAGATCACCCGCTTACCCGTGATATACCTGTTTCGGTTCCATCTCTTCGTAGGACCGCACATATGGCTGTGTGTGTCCATCCTGTGTTGTCACCTGGCTACTCTGCTCGTATAGCGGAGGCAGCATCATGTCTGATGTAGCATTCCGTAAGAGGTTTAGGTCCCCTTACGAGAGTTCACCATCCCCATCACCTACTCTTCCAGTCTGGAAGAGGCATAGAGGTACGTTTGAGCTTGTATTGAGTGTTGATAGTGAGGCAGATGAGTTAGGAAATGAGGAGGATAGTTTGGATTCTGATAGTGGGTGCGAGGGCGCAGAGGATGAGGGTCCTGCTGCGGGGGATGAGGATCCCGGTATGAGGGATGAGGGTTTTGGTTTAGGAGAGGATGAGGTTGTACCTAAGGGTCAGCAACAAGTAGCCTCAGTTGTGGAGACAACTGTTGAAGAGCCTTTAGGATTGGGTTTTAGGGTGTTGAGACGCCGAGAGTTAGCAGCTAGGGAGGATCAGAGGTATAGTATGTTTGAGGTAGGTCAGGGTTCTGGTTCTGCACCTGAGCCCAAGAGATTAGAGAGGGTGTCGGCATTTAGAGAGCACACACTCACCACATGGACAGACCCAGAGGACAATACCATTTATATTGATGTTCCTACATACCCACCACCGGTACCACCTATACAGACACCACCTTTACCCGATTGGACGCCCGGTTCACTTCTCATTTCTCCATCACATTCTGATGTTCCATCACCCGTTTCATCACCCCTGATATCGTTGACTGTCCTATCACATGTGGCTACCCCGATAGCCACCATCCCAATTGATGAGGACCAGTTCACAGAGGTAGGATCCCAGTTAGAGCTTTATGAAGGTATACTTCAGGACTATACCCAACATTTAGATGCGCTACCACCCACCTTGTTTGCAGAGATTAATAGGGATGTGAGAGAGTTATACACTAGATCGGGGGCAGTTAAGGATGAGATATTTTCTTAAAGGTATCGGCTCAGGAGTTTGGAACAGGAGTAGGAGAGAGATGTTATGACATTTGGAGCTTTGTGGAGGCCCATACTAGCATTAGAGGCATAGGCAGGACACGTAGACACCCCGATGGCGAGTATGTCACTGGCATGATATGATGACCATAGGTTGGTTCATGATCTGTTAGTACAGCAGGCTGCTCTGCAGCGTGAGCTGCAGGAGATGAGGGGACGAGTTACCGCTTTAGAGTAGGAGAGGGATCGTAGAGAGAAGTAGATGATATGAGATTTGGTTAGAGTTTATGTATAGCATTAAACCGAGTAGCGTCAGTTAGTGTTGGTGTTTCGATTAAAAAGGTTTTCCTTAAAAGTAGTAGTTGTGACTTTTGTCGATAGGCAAATTATGTTGAAATCATTGTCATGATATTGGAGAAAGCATCATTTGACGATTGTTTTACTGGAAAAATTTACAAAAGTTAGAATTAGTATCGGAATGAATGGATAAGATTTGAGATGCGATTAGTTGTTGTGTTAAGACCGTCACCCATTTCCTTGTTAGGACTGGCGTGCGATGATACTAGTGTAAGTTCTATGAGTTTAGTATGTATTCAAGTGGATCGATTTTACCGTTTCATTAGAAATACTAATGGGAAGGTAAGAGACTGTGAATAGTCGTAAAGGGATTATTAGAAAGAGATGTAGTGATTCAAG
This sequence comes from Tanacetum coccineum, assembly GCA_026074375.1. Lineage (NCBI taxonomy): Eukaryota > Viridiplantae > Streptophyta > Magnoliopsida > Asterales > Asteraceae > Tanacetum > Tanacetum coccineum. The sequence continues at coordinate 7,709 of BQNB010062610.1, forward strand.
CGGAGACTTGATCATGTTTTATGTGTGTAGGCTTATAAGGATTGTTTAGACCCATTTGAGTAAAGTAAAATTGAGGTACTCGTTGAGCAAGATTGACCGTGATCAAGTTTTAAGCAGGTAGTGATGAGATTTAATCTATGAGATGGCCTTCCTGAAAAGATAGCGCCTGAAATGTATGACCAAGTAAGGTTTACTTGGGGATTCTAAGCAAGTAAGTGTTAGTGAAGTAGAGTGTGAGTCATGTTGTGTAGGACATATACCTTGTGGGGTTAGTCCCGTTGGTTGAATAACCAGATAGATTTGGCAATTCCAATTATGATTGATTTGCCGTCACGTCGAGGACGGGATCATATCCTGACACCCGATTGAGGCAGTGAGACCTAGAATAGAGGAAGATTGTGAAGTTAAGAAGTAATAGGAGAAATTATCGTGATATTGTAAGCGAATATGAATTAACCGTGAGAAAGTCTAGGACTGGGTTGTGGAAAGATTTAGTCTTTAGTAGAATCGAAAGAAGCCTCGTTTTAAGGGACTAAACCTTAGTGATTGATGTGATTCTTGAAGGAATGAAATTTCCTGTTAATGATGTGAGTTGATAAATTAAGTCGAATTTCAGGGCGAAATTCCTTTAAGGGGGTGAGACTGTGATAACTGATAATTTTCTCAGGGTTAAGTATTATAAAATATTGTAGTTTCGTACTTTAAAGTCTCTCGAACTTGTTAGTTTTCCTGATTAAAGCTGAAAAGTTGACTTCTGTTGTCTATTTTGCGTGAAAGCGATTTCGGTTTAACCGGGAGTTTGATGGAGTATTGAGTTCGTAAATGAATCTCTTTTGATTCATTTTTCTGTTTTAGAGTGGTTTTGAGGTTTTCTGTGCTTTCCAGGAAGTTTTCCAGTGAATGGCAAAAACTCGTCACGCAGCGCGTACCGGCACGACAGTTTAATTAAATATGGAGATTTATGAGGTTGGGAATGTGTTAATGGATTTATATGTTTAATAAATTCATTGTATTGAAATAACGATGGTTTAAAGGCGTAAATCGTGAGTGTAAGATTTGAAAGTTATCTGAAAACGGTTGTTTTCGTGAAATTCGGTAAAAGACCGTTACGGTCGTAAAAAGGTGAAATTTTGGTCAAATGCGAGTTGTCAAAACCTATTTTGAGGTTGGAAGTGTTATTAAATTGATGAGCAAGGTTCAATCAAGTTTTGTTGAAAATTTGTAATTTTCAGTCCGGAGTCGACCGACAACGGCTCAATTTAGATTTTGAGCAAATTAAAAGAGTTAGATGTCGTGTGAATAACTCAGGTTTATGGAAAAATGATTTTTGACGTAATAAAAATATTAACTAAGTTCAGTTGGCATTTTAAAGATAAGGAAATTTGGTTTTCAAGTGATCCCGACACAAAAAGTTAAACCCGAACCCTTCCTTGGATGCCATTTAGGCGTGCGCAAGCAAAGGGAACAACAAGGCTAAATTTTAGCTAAGTTGTCCACCCTTAGTACATATTTATGCTTCCATTCACCTCATATTCTCACATTCATGCACCATTTTGAAATCAAAAACACAAAACTCTCTCTCTTTTTCCTCTATATATTCGGCCAAACCACAAAGGGAAAGAAAAACAAAGATTTTGAAGATTTTGGCAAGAACACGGGTTAAGAATATATTATTTGGTTGATAACTAGTTGTTTTGGGTTGTAGAAACAAGGTTTTTGGTATTATTCGCGCGTCTCAATCGAACCAAACTCATCAAACAAGTAAGTTTTTATAAAACTTTAAATTTAAGTTGTACTTTTGTGATTATGGTGATGTCTAGACGCTAGTTGTACAAGTTGATCGTCGAAAAGGTTAAGTCTTGATGTTTAAAAAGGGGTGTTTATTCGCGTGTTATATAAACAAAAGAATAAGGGTTTTGAGTTTAAACATAATGGTTGTTGTGGTAATTTTTCTTTTCATCTAAGTGCTTATTTTCGAGCTTATGGCTTATTCTATAAGCTCATAGAGCTTATTTGGTTTCGTTGGGCTTCCGACGTGGGCTTGGCCTGTTGGTTTGGTTAGTGGGCTCGGTGTGGGCTCGGTTGGCTAACCGAGGCCCAACCGAGGGTCCGTTTGGTTTGTTCGAGCCCAACAAGGGTCCGTTTGGTTTGTTCGAGCCCAACAAGGGTGCGTTGGTTTGTTCGAGCCCAACAAGGGTGCGTTGGTTTGTTCGAGCCCAACAAGGATGCGTTTGGTTGGTCACGGCCCAACAAGGGTCCGTTTGTTTTGTTTCGGCCCTCTTGGCCTTGGTTGTTGATTTTGCATAATGGGCTCGGCCCAATTGGTTTTAGGTTATTAATTTTGGGATATTGGTTCTCGTCTTATATAATAAGCTTATAGCTTATTTAGTTTTTTTCGACTTATTAATATATATTATGAGCTTATAGCTTATTGTTTCGGCTTAATGAGCCACGGAAATATGTGATCTCGACTTATGTTTGGTTCGACTTATCGGGCTTAAGGCCCATTGGGTTTAGATTTGTATTTTGGATTTAAGTGAAAAGATATGGATTAAGTTTTGCTATTGGGCTAAGTAATTAAGACCTTAATGGACCTTAGGGGCCAATAAAAAGGTAAAAGGATTTGTGGATTTCTAAACGGACTAAAAGGGATTTTGTTAGAATTGTTGGATAAAAGTGGATATTTCGCTACGGTTTGATTAAGCGTGTTGCATATAATAATTTTATCGAAAAAGTCGAGTTTGTGAAAAGTGTTTGGATTAAGGTTTAAGACCTTGGATAATGTCATGTAAACGTACCGCTCATGCTGAATTTTCGAAAGAATTATATACTTAGAGATTTTTGCTGAAAAAGATAAAGTTTTTTTTATATAATTTAATAAAATATAGTTATTTTACTTGAAAATTTAATGCAAGGCGAAATGAATAAATTCTATAAGTTTTTGATATATTTTATCAATGAGTCGATTTATTTAAAAAAAGGATGAAGTTTTTATGAATTAGGTGTCGAAATAGAAGTTGTTGGACATATATAACGACAAAGCGTTGTACCCGTTAGCCCGATAATAAAACGAAATAATAATAAAATATTATTATTTTATTAAAACTATCTAGTGTTTATGTGTATATATTTATAATTTATATTTAAATATATATATATATACATATATAAATATATATTAATATATATATATATAATATAGTATATATATCAATGGATTTTCGAAGTAAGGATTAATTATCTTTGGCTTTTTGAGCTCTTGCTCATTTCGTTTTGTCGGTTTTTCGCGGAGTATTTTTGGTCGATTGCACCATTTAATAGATTTGGGGTGTTTGAGTTGTATGGTATTTGTATCACGCTTTGCCCAAGTGTTTTTTTTTAGTCGTTTTCGCGTAATTACCACACAACCATAAAATGAGATAAAGTGTTGATAATGAGATAAAGTCTTGGAAATAAGACAGCAGTCTTTGTGATGAGTTAACGTTATGAGTAAACGAGTTCGGAATGTTATGAATTTAAAATGGGATTTTGGGATGAAAATGAGGATTTGCGTGAGTAAAGACGAACGCTTGTACAATAAGATAATTTTGTGCAAGTATTGATATAGTGGGTATATATTAGGTCGTTGCCGGGTACATTGTGCGCTTGCGTAGAGATTTATTGTGTTCTGAGATTGTGTGGTTGCTTTTGATTGCTGATTGAGGTGAGTTCTCGTAGCCTCACATTTTATTGTTTTTTCGTTCGGGGAAAATGATACTCAAATGTGTTTTAAATTGATCTGTGCGAAATGTGGTTTTGTTTTTTAGACAAGATATGTGTTTATGACTGCTATGTGAATATTATGCATGATTGTTTGGATCGGATGGGTACGTCTACCCAGTGTTGTGAGATTATTGGATCGGATAGGTACGCCTACCCAGTATTTGTGTGAGTATTGGAGCGGATGGGTATGCCTACCCAGGTTTGTATGTGATCCTGCCCTAATTTTAGTGCTCCAGCTGGTAGACCCTTTAGATGCGTAAGTGACATATGGTTATTGATTAGCAGTGATGCTAAGGTTGTTTGCATATATTCACTGTCATATAGCACTATTGTCCACTGTTGAAGTATTGGCACAGCTTTTGGGTTTAAGGTCAAACCTACGAGCTCATCAACATTATTGTTGACGTTTTCGAGTATCATTTTCAGGTGTGTCAAACAAAGGTATACGATTAGTATTGGAAGAGAAAAGATGTAACCCAAGGGGATTGGGTAGAGATTGACGTGGTTTTGGAATTATGTTTAACCTGTAAAGTTTTGTAAACTTCAGTTTTATTAATGTAAATTATAAAGTGTATAATCTTGTATCTTGTACGATGAAGGATATCATCGAATCCCGTGTTTCCGCCACTGACGGGGTGTGACAGGACGTAGTTCTCTTTGTGAAGCATAGGATGGCGGTTTTCGTAACCATCAGCATAAATATCTTGTTGAGTCGACATTGCAAAAGTGATGTGAAATGATAAGCAAGGATCATTTTAGTGATTAGTGATTATGAGTACGAAGATCAAATTTCACAGGATTTTACAAATAACAGAGATAAACCATATAATTTTGAAAATTTAGTAGATCGGTTCCTGAAGAAATGAGTAGATCGGTTCCTGAAGGAAGCGTGTATTTATATCATTGCGTGAGGACACGGCAATAGCTTAGTATGGGGGATTTTTGATATGTGTTTAATCACATATCAATTTTCTTTAGTAAAACGAGCTTAAATGACCTAAAACAAATGGAAAATACATTGTATATGTCTATTTTGTAATTGAATTGTGCAGGCAACAGATATAACAAAAAGGACAAAAACGAAGCCAAAAAAGAACAAAACCGAGCATGGGATTGAAAGAGCATGAGAAAGCTAAGCCGAAGGCATATTCATCTTTAATGGGCTAACCCGTAACCCATTTTATGGGTCGGGTCAACCCATTAACACTTGAAAGATATTATTCATAAGCCTAATATGAAATTACAAATCCAAATCCAAAACAGCCTAAGATAAAATAAAAAGCCCAATCCCAAACACTCTGGATCCAGTCAAACAATAAAATGTGTCCTTTGTTACTATTCACTCATCCTCTTCATTTTTACTCTATAAATAAACATACGGGTAAATCCTTCCCTCCATGCTCCCTTTCTTCTAATAGGCCTATGTGGCACGTTTGCATCATTTCCCTGACACGCTGGCAATCCCTAGCACTCACATTGGTTAAGAAGACGTGGAGATGATCTAAGGGCTCAAAGGGATGGATTTGGAGTCAAGGGTCGTGATTGAATGCTTGAAGACGCTCCTCATGGCCTAGAACCTTATCTCCTCAACTATAAATAGAGAGGCAGTCACACACACTGATATCTAGCTTTAGTAGTGTAATTTTAGCTTATTGTCTTTTCAATAATGTAATTTCCTTTTCAAAGCATTGTAACTTCTTTATTATTAATAAAAATATCAGTTTCATTTAAATTGTGTTTTAAATCCTGTTTTACTTTTAAGCAAAATTCGTTTAAGTTGTGTTTAAATGTGACTAATAAGCTCAATAAGCTCTATCACATACAATGTCATAATAAGCTAAATATGGAAGATAAGCCAGAAACAGATGGGCTTATGGGACAACACCAGCTTATGAGAATAAGCTTGAGCTTGTAGATAAGCTCTTAAGAGCATTTTAGTCCTTGTTTAGAGCAAAGGACAAGGTACAATCACTTTTACTATTTTAGCTTAATGGCTTAGTCAGCTTATTAAACTACTTATTCCTGCTTATTTCTATTTATTTTCTGCTTATTATTGCTTATTCAGTCTTATAAATGCTTAATGTGTCTAGTTGATAGTTTAGAATAGTTTAATTTGATTTTTAATAGAATTTGTCCATTTTTAGTTAAAATAGATTATTAGTTTAACTTATTAGCTAGTGCTTATTTTTCCAAAGTTTTAGCTTATTTGTCCTTAATATGCTTAGTTCTTAATCTGTTTTCATTATTTGAAGCCTAATTTGGTCTGTTTTAGCTTTAAAATGAAATTTCATGATTTTAAGGGGTGATTGGGTTAAGAAGTCAAAATATAGTCAAATTGTGTGCAGGTTTTTATAGTGATGAAAATGGATTTGATAAGCTCAAATAAGGTCTAAATGGTAGTTTTCATAAGCTAAGATTAATATTTGTTTAGTTTTGAAGTTAGTTTAGCAGGTTTCTGAAGGAATGAGTAGATCGGTTACCACTAATCCTGAGTAGATCGGTTACAACTAATCTGAAACCTAAAATTTTAAAACACAAAAAGCCACCTTTTTTATGGTTGTTTTGCAAAAATTCTTGTACAACTAGTGTTACTAAACCTATAGGAAAAAGAAAAATGGAAACTTTAAGGTTTTTAAGCCAAAAAATTTTAAATCAAGATTTTTTGATCAAAACTCTTTTTGAACCAAAAAGAACATAAAAGATCAAGATTTTGATGTTTTCCAATGATCTACTTATACTTCTAGCCTCTTCTAAGGTAAATAAACAAGAAAGTTGCAAGCTTTATGATGTTTGAACACACAGATGTGGAACCCACTTTTGTATATAATTCGAACCAAAGAAAAAAACATGAACAATGATCACTAATCACAACTTGGCTCTTGATACCACATGTTAGATGATATCATTTCATCACCATAAAACACAAAAATAAGATAAGAAAAATCTTAGAGAGAGAAAGAACTAGATAGAGAAAATAAAAGAGAAAAATGGTTACTTAGCACTGTACATGCCAGGATTAAACTTGAATAGTACGTATTCTTTGACCATATGATCTAGCTGTTCCAGAATTCTTATTAACGTGCCATCGCTAAACTTATGCACTTCAGACTCCTTCATCATCTTATTCTGATTATTCCTATCTCTGTAGATTATGGTCCTTGGCTTGTGGACAATGGTGTAATCCTCTTTAAAGAGAAAATCAGTAGCATCCCAGCTCGGTTGTGTAAGGTTGAGCTTCGTTTGATAACTCTTAATTCTGAGTTGCATGTCTTCCATACGTTTTTTGATGACTATGTTCCTAATCCACAGGTTAATTGCGTTGAATAGATGAACTTTGTCAACACTAGATAAGTGGTTGAGATTGCCTTGAAGATGAAGCCGGTACAGGTCTTCAAAATCATTTGGATTCAAATTTTTAAAGTCGACTTCTGAGATCTTGTAGTCTTTGTAGTCATCTCTGCATAGAACAATCTCTTTCAAGTATGTGTAACCGTATCTTGAGAAGGTCTTGAGACTGACAACACTAAGAATCCGCATGTGAGATCTGACTGTATGATGATCAGAGGGGGTACTGTGTCTTGTGATGTAGAATTCCTTGTGCTTAAACCACCAGTGTGAGATACCGTAGGTTGCACTAATATCGTATTCACATTCACTTTTAATCCATAGTGACAGTACTAGTTCTTCGAGCCTAAAGTCTGGATAATAAGCCACTTTCAGCTTGGATATTGATAGAACATTCCTTCTGTCTTTGTCACCTGATACAAGATATTCCAGATCCTTATTGAAGAAGTATTATGGTTGAATTGTTACCTGACCTGGTGGACCTCCTAGAGGTAATGGTTTGCTCACGTCAGGTACAACCCGATGACTGATGTGTGCTAAAACAAACATCATTTATACCCCAGAAAACACTATTAAACGGACTAAAAATACTAAAATATGGAAAAATATATTGCAAATATGTTTGTTTGGTATTTTGGACCTTCCAAGTCAGCTTTGCTGAGCTTCTTCTTCCCAATCTTATTATAGTACCATTTTATGAAGGAACCCATATCGCTAGTCTTCCAAAGTAAGTTTTCTTTCCAGATCTTTGATACGAATTAGCAAGTGCATTGGCCAGTTGTTCTAAGGTTTTAGGTAAATTATTCAGAGGAACCGCCCAGTCATAGTTTAGGTGTTTTGGTCTTTACTTTCCTTGGTATAGGCTTCAACTAATCTGGTCTGGTACTTGATCTTTGAAAATGGGGGCAGCATCAGTTGTTCCCTTATGTGTCTGAGATATGCACATCATCTGGTATTGGGACATCCTCACATGATGTTCAGATAAGGATCCAAGTCTTTTGCTTTAGGAGCTAGAAGGAGCTTCTCTTGTGTCAGAAGTCTTCCAGGCTGAGAACGTCTAAGCTTGAGACTGTTTTTAAGCAGATGTGTCAGAATAATATCTTTTCTTCTTATTTTGATCCGAGTCTTTTCAAGGAGGTGGAGGAGGATCTTGGTTGTCATGGCGTCTCTTATGAGACTTAGTCGTTTCTTCAATGAACTCATCCACGTTCTCACGATCCATAGATGCCTCCAGAGCTTCATAGAGAGCTATATGTTCAGGCTGTGATCGGTAGGAGCCACTTTTAAACATCCGATCACGAAGAATATCGTTCATCTCAAATTTTGACAACTCTCTGAAGCGTTCACGAACTGAAGCTTT
>BQNB010062610.1:16805-36013 GCA_026074375.1 Tanacetum coccineum
TCAAGAAACAAAGCTGTTGTAGCTAAAATGAGTACAAGCTCTTCCACCCAAGCAGTCTCATCTGATGTTGCTAAACTCAAAGACATGGTTCGGGCATTAATTCTCGATAGAAAGAACCAAAGGCCATTCTTATCAAAACTGTCCAGCCACTAACAGCAACATGTACCATGACAATATCCAAGAGTATGTGTCCCAGGCCGCTGCGGCCAATTTCAATCAAGCTAATTCTAGTTATCGACCTCCGATGGTCTCAAATCAAATTTGACCTCCTGGTTTTCCTCCTGTTCAGAATCCTCATGCAAATAGTCCAAACAATTTCAATCGAGGAAATAACTTCAATCAAAAACAGAGGAAACAATTTCAACCAAGGTCAGATTCAAAAACAGATTTTGAAAGATATGTCACAGCCAATAATGCAGTGTTGAGAAACATGCAAAACCAATCGAGGAAATAACTTCAATCAAAACAGAGGAAACAATTTCAACCAAGGTCAGATTTATCGACCTCCGGTTAATCAACCAGTAGCTCATCAACCAGTAGCTCATCAAGGACCTGCTCCTCAGACACACGGTGTGTCAAAAACAGATTTTGAAAGATATGTCACAGCCAATGATGCAGTGTTGAGAAACATGCAAAACCAAGGTCAAAACCTGCAATCCCAAATGGCAAATTTGACTGACATGCTTTCAAAATTTGTTACTGCTAATACAGCTTCTACTTCCGGTTCTGGAACTCTTCCTGGTAACACTGTTACCAACCCAAAGGAAGATTTAAAAGGTATCACTACCCGAAGTGGTGTTACCATCCAAGGACCGAAAGCAGTTAATCATGATCCTGTTGTCACTCCAGTTCCTAAAGCATCAATTCCATTTCATCAGAAGAAATGATGAAAGCGCAAGGAAAAAGTCTAAGACCAAAACGAGAAAATTTTTATTGAAATCCTTTAGAGCTTTAAAAGTTTCGAGATTAGCTTTACCGATGCCTTGATGCTCATGCCTAAATTTGCTTCGACTTTAAAAACCTTAATTGGAAACAAAGAAAAATTGAGCGAATTGGCAAGAACTCCTTTGAATGAGAACTGTTCAGCGGTCATCCTCAACAAGTTACCAAAGAAACTTGGAGACCCTGGCCGATTTCTGATTCCATGTGAATTTACGGGGATTACTACATGCAACGCATTGGCCGATCTTGGTGCGAGCATTAATCTCATGCCTTATTCTGTATGGAACAATCTATCTCTTCCTGAATTGACCCCGACTTGCATGACATTAGAACTGGCTGACCGTTCGATCACTAAACCGATCGGTATCGCTGAAGATGTCTTTGTAAATGTGGGAAAATTCCAATTTCCAGCTGACTTCGTAGTTGTTGATTTTGAACCAGACCCCCGAGTACCTTTAATTCTCGGGCGATGTTTCTTGAAAACCAGTCATGCTTTGATAGATGTTTATGAAGGTGAGATTACCCTTCGTGTTGGCAAGGAAGCCATCACATTCAATCTGGACCAAACTTCAAGATACACAGCTGATTACAACCATATGACGGTCAACAAAATCGACGTCATTGATATGGCTTGTGATGAGTATTCTCAAGAGGTCCTAGGATTTTCAAACGTGATCGCGAGTGGCAATCCCACTCCATATTTTGAGCCTATTGTTTCTACTGCTTCTCCAACTCTCACTCCTTTCGGGGACAGTGATTTTCTCTTATTTGAAGAAGCAGATTCGTTTCTTGCTCTAGAAGATGATCCAACTTCATCTGAAGTTGATCCAACTTATCAGGATCCTGAGGGGGACATCCTGCTTCTAGAAGCAATTTTGAACAGTGAACCACCACCCCCCCTCCCAAATCAAGAACAATATCTGCCTGGAGTTAGGAAAGAGCTCAAACTCTGTGAAGCTAAAACCGTTGAAACTTCCGTTAATGAACCTCCCGAGGTTGAACTCAAGGAACTGCCACCCCATCTTGAATACGCATTTTTAATAATGAGACGACAAGTTGCACTTCATAAGTGCTAAGACATAAAAGAAAGAACAGGCTGCTCTTCTCAAGGTTCTCAAGTCCCAACAAGCGATCCTTCGCTTGGAAACTCTCCCGATATAAAGGTGCTAACCGCAGAAATTTATACTCACAAAATTCTAAATGGAAAGACTACGAACCATCCTGTGCAAAGTCAGAGAAGGAAACCAAAAATCCACGGACGTTATGCAAGAAGGAGGTTGAAAAACTCTTGACGCTGGATTGATTACCCTCATCTGACAGCCCGTGGGTAAGCCCGGTACAACTGTGTAACCAACAAAGAGGCATAACCATCATACACAATGATGAAGAATGAACTTGATTCCTACTCGTTTGGTCACGGGATGGCGGTATGTATTGATTACAAAAGCTAAATGAAGCCACCCCGAAAGATCACTTCCCATTAGCCCTTCATGGACCAAATCTCGAAAGACTACAGGAAACACAATACTACTAGTTTCCTCGCGATGCTTCTCGGTTTATTTTCATATCCAATGACCCAAAAGAACAAAAAAGACAACCTTACTGCCATACGGAACTTTCGCCTATCGTCCTGCCATGCCTTTTTGGGTATGCATGCTCCCGGGTACATTCCAACGATGTATGATGGCAATCTCCACGATAAGAATGTAAAAACCGATGGGAATATTTATGGATGACTTTTCGTCTTCGGGACTCGTTCTCTAACGTCCTATCCCATTTGGAGAAAATTTTGAAGTCGGTGTGAAGAACCACCAATTTCTCTTTCGAACTGGAAAAGAGCCATTTTATGTGAAGGAAGGCAATGTTATCTCCGACACACAATTTCTAATCGGGAATTGAGTTGATTGAGCTAAAGTCGAAGTAATAGCTAAACCTCCCTCAATTGACCGACTACTGTCAAAGGTGTCCGTAGTTACCTTGGGGCATCGGGAATTTAAGAAACATTAAAAGCCGTTTTTAACTACGATTCATTCAGGACATCTCAAATTGACCCGTCCTCTGACTTCATTTGCTTGAAAACAGGGAGACTCCATTTTTTCTTCTTACTCCTGAAGAGTGATCGATTCCTTTAATACACTCAAAAAGAAATGATTGAGGTCTCTCCGATCTTATTGCTCCGACTGGGACTTGGCCCTTCGAACTGATGTGCGATGCTCGCGACTTCGCAATTGGGGCTAGTCCTCGGCAAAGAAAAAACAAGCATTTTTCAACCTATACACTATTCTAGCAAGACTATGAATCGAGGCTTCAAACTCATTACACAACGACCGGAAAAAGAAATTTACTTGCCGTAGTATATATGCCTTTGAAATTTCCGGTCATAACTTGATATGTCCAAAAAGCCATAGTGTATACTGACCATCTGCCATCAAGAATCATCTTTGCCAAGAAGATGCTAAGGCAAGACTTCATGCTGTGGATCCTAATGCTCCAAGAATTTGATGAATGAAAAGTCGAGACATAAAAAGGAGCAAAATCTTGCTGCAGATCATCTTCCAGACTGGAAAGTCCTCACCAAGATAAGTTCGAAAACAAGGAAATAAATGAAGCATTTCCTCTCGAAACCCTTGGATCTATTGCTCTTAAAGATGATAATAACCCCATGGTTTGCAGATTTAGCAGAACTACATGCAGGGAAAGTTATGTCAAGGAAAGTCGTCCCAACAGTAAGAATAAATTCTTCAAAGAGATGTTAAACTTAATTACTGGATGACCCCTTTCTGTTTTTAAAAACTGTGCTGACCAAGTAATCAGACGTTGTGTTTTCGGGCAAAGAAGCTTTATCCATTCAAAAGCATGCCACATGACTCCACTGTGGGGACACTGAATGGTTCCAATTAAACAGCAAGAAAGATCTTGACTCAGATTCTATTGCCCACATCTACACTGATGCCCCCTTAAGACTTTGTTACCATTGTGACATGTGTCAACGTCAAGGAAAGATTACGCAATGGGATGATATTCCACAAAACTCCATCCAAGTTTGCAAACTCTTTGAACATCTTGGGCATATGATTTATATGGGTCGTTCCGGTCTTCAAGAGGGAACAATACAATACTCGTGGCTGCTAACTACTTGTCAAAATTGGTTGAAGCAAAGCGCTAATAGACAGAAGTCCCCACCAATTGATGCCCGAGTTGTCTGTAAATTTTTTGAAAACTCTATTTTTAGATTTGGTGCTCCTCGACTATCATAAGTGAATCGCGGAACACATTTCTGCAATGACCCAATTTGCAAAGGTCATGCAGAAATATGGAGTCACCATCACCCGACTCTCCACCGCGTATCATCTCACAAACAAGTGGGCAAGTCGAGGTGTCAAAAATCGTGGTTTGAACACAGTATCCTTGAAGGACCATGGTGAAACGCGTGCTTCCTGTTGCGGAAAAAAAACTATTGATGCACAATGCCTTCGCACAGCCTACAAAACGCCCACCGGATGTAACTCCTTACAAGCTTGTTGTATGGAAAGCATTCCATCTTTCGAATCGAGCTTGAGCACAAACCTAATTGGGCCTTAAAACAAGCAAACTTTGATCTTTCTACTGCGTTATGATCACCGGAAAGTTCAACTCAATGGAACTTAACGAATCTTCGTGATCATGCCATGAGAACACATTGATCCTAAAAAGGAAAAAAAAACCAAAGAAAACCATGACTCCAAGATCCAAAATCGCGTTTCACCGTCGGATGATCGAGTCCTCCCTCTTACAACCTCTAGACCTGAAGATTTTCCTCGGCAAATATGAAATCCCCGTTAGGATCCGGTACCATCACCATTGTTCAAGTATTTCCTTATGGCAACCGTCGAATTATCTCAAAACTCCGGGCCCAACTTTAAAGTAAATGTCAATCGTATAAAACACTATTTTGGAGGGACATCCAACCGCAGTTGTCCCCGATCTCAAAACCTTCCCCAAGGACAATTGAATTCAGGAGAAATAGTCAAGCGAACGGGACCTTAAAACAAGCGCTCCGTGGGAAGGCACCCATGCTTATTCCTTTTTGTTTTATCTTCACTAACTGTGAAATGTGTAAGATGCACCTTTTTCATTTTTGTGATGTTATTGTTTTTTTTGTGTCAGAAATTCCCGGCTTGTGAAGACTCACGTGCTTATGTTTTTTCACATCCTCAAGCTTCTATTTGGAATAAGTATCCAAATCTAATCGACTGACACGTTATAATCGTTTTTGGCACACTTTAATAAACGCCTTAGATTTACGTAGGAACCCCCTTTGAAACATCGAGACGTGTATAGCTTTCTAGTATGGGGGGAGGGGGAAAATACTTCATTTGATTTTTTCCTGCAAGTCGATGTTAATCATGCATTCCCGTTTTTTACCCACCAAATTTTTGCAAAAAAAAAAAAAATTGAAAAATTTTTAAAAATTTCAAAAATAAAATAAGTGTTTAGTCACAGTTTTGACTTTCCTAATGTAGAATGAGAATAATTTTTGACTCGATGGCGGCGTGTTGAGCCCAAGCTAGTTCCCAACTTACCGCTGTAGGCTAAGCTTTCACGAATTCCGATTGCTCGAATTTTACATAATGAAGAACAAGAGTGATAGAGTAAATAAAGTTTATTGCTGAGCTTAGATTCATCTAAACTTATATGAGTAACTTGTGGCTTTTTCTCCTAAAAAAAATTTTATCTTCAATCCACCTAATCATACGTACTCAATTCAATTCAACTAATCAATCTGATGTTTTTAGAAAAAGCTTCAAAATATTGTAACTTGATTCTTAAAGCGGATTTTTTCTGTTCTAAAAATTCGAAAGTAAAAGCCAAAGAAGCATGAAGAAGATGAATGCAAAAATGCATGAATATTTGAATTATGCCACTGAAGGCATACATTTGATTATATGGAACTAAAGTAAAAAAGATGATTTCGTGATAATCCCGCCGCCGCTAACCACGAGGTGGGGTTTCAAACTAAACATATTTACTTACTAGGAAATTTGGTGTGTTTGTGAATATCTCACAGGAACGAGGTCTAGGTGAGGTTCAAACTAAACACCTATCCTTACCATATTAGGAAAGAGTGGTTGATGTATTCCCCACTACGCTCGCAACGGGGTGGTTTTCAACTAAGAACAACATATGGTCGTGTTGTTGTGATATCCACCAAGGGAAGCGATGCCTAGGTAGGTGTTCAAAAAGCACAACAATCCTAGCTTTAAGAACTTATGATTATAATGATGAAGAGTTGCAAAAAGTTTGTACAGCTAAATTTTTTTTCTTTAAAATCAAGTTTACAAGTCCTAATAAGTTGTTGCTTTGAGTCGTGATTCATCTGAATCACGACTATGGACATAAGTTGATTATGTTGAGTTGAAAGAGTACACACATTTAAATCATGATCTCATGTTGGTAGTTACAATTCACAAGTCATTAAGTAATGAGTGGCTTAGCATTAAGACTTATATTACAAAATGATCTTGTATAATTGCTTGGTTTTGAACTAGTGAAAAATCAGGGGACATCTGAATTTTATCCTTTTAAAGACATCCCGTAGATTATTCTTATTGGCGATTTTCATTCTAGGATCCCGTGTTGAGTTAAATAAAGGAAGTCAAACAGAAAGTCGAGAAAGAAAAAGGAAAATCCAAAAATATTAGGGATAGTTAGTGCAAAGAATAAAAAAGGAAAAAACAAGGGACTTGTCAAAGCTTTTTGATTCTCAGATCCCCATTGACCTAACTCTTAACTACTATTCGAGGTAATGAGTCGATAGGGTTTGAGATTCTTTATTTTCTAATGCTTACTTCATAGAATTGGCGAGGGAGACCCGCAACATCCTTAGTTTGGGGATTTTGGTATGTGTGCTAATTACACCTACCTTTTTTACCTTAAAAACGAGCTAAAATAACCAAAAACGTACGGACTCAAAATGCCAATATATGCTTGTTTGCTAAAATGTGTTGTGCAGGCACGGAGATCCACAAAAAGACGAAAAACCATGCAAAAAAGGCGACAAAAACAGACACGGGATGGAAAAGTTTGTATACGAAGCCCAATAAAAGTCAAGTCAACTCCGAGAAGAAAAAACCTAAGAACAATAAAACTTAGTTGTCAAAAATGCCAAACCCAAAGTTATAATTATTAATGAAAACAAAGACATGGGCTGAATTTGCAAAACATTTAAGATATAAGCCTAAGGGCCCAAGACTGCCTAAAACAATAATGTCCTTTTATCCGTTTAAATATAAACTACAACAGGTCTTGATTATGCCAATTGGGAAACATCCATTTATAAAGAAAGACAGGGGAAAAAGATAATGAAAGAGAAAGATATGACGGGCTTTTCTTGTACACCAACCAACATAACCCTAATCATCTCAACCACCCTCTGTCAACAACCCCAACTTAAATAAACCTTTTTCCAATCTCCCGCAAATAAAACCAAAAACCATCCCAGCAACCCTTTTTATGCATCCTATACTTCTACCTGCAACACACCATCAAACCCTTGACAAATCCGTTCCCCTCAACCTCACATGGCAACAAGCCAAGTTACAATGCCAAGGCATTCGAGTTCCAAGGGTTAGAGAGAATACAATGGAATTAAGGGCCATATATATTTAGAGTGTTAAAACTCACAAAACTAGCACAAGGAACTTAAAACTCAGCACAAACACATCACCAACCCAAGAAAAGTCAATGAAAGTCAAACAGAAGACTACAGCTTGTTTTTAACTTTTTTCTTTGTATAAATATTGCAAGTGAGCATGTAAAAGAGTGTAATTTTT
The DNA here is from genome assembly GCA_026074375.1 of Tanacetum coccineum. Lineage (NCBI taxonomy): Eukaryota > Viridiplantae > Streptophyta > Magnoliopsida > Asterales > Asteraceae > Tanacetum > Tanacetum coccineum. The sequence continues at coordinate 24,560 of BQNB010062610.1, forward strand.
TAGTTTATAATAAAAAAACTTTTTCCTTCTGCCAATTTTAAAAGATCCAAGTTTAAAATGAAATTTTCAGTTTGTTTTTGCTATACGTGTTTCCAAATTTACAATTACTTAAGTTTGGTTTTAAAGCTACTCATAATCACTGAAGAGTCTCTAACTCTTATTTGAGCTTAAATAAGTGTTAACTAAGTTTAAAATATTTATTGCTAACCCTTTTAAATCACCTAGAATTACCATTGCAATTGAATTATGGAAAGCATTTGGAAGTTGGTATGTAATGGAAAACCAAATGGACTCAATACCTACTATAAATAAGCTACGGGATCTTTAATAGCTGCCCTTAATGGTCTCTTGTTTTAGCCATAGGATCATTGTAATCACTTATAAAATCATGAGTCACTTGTTTTTTATGTAAGCTGTACATTTTGCTTATATACGTTATTTCTGTCTTATCTTGCTTAATAGTGTTAATATATCTTAATTTTCATAGGTTTTAAGCCTTTGTTATCATTTATTTATACTTGTTCTTTTAATATGTCATTTTTTAGCTAAAATTGCCTTTTGCTTTAATTCAGCATATCTAATTGCTTAATTTTTCTGTTGAAAATGGTTCATGTAGTCTTAATATGTTCATATAATCATTTGTCTTTAAAAGCTTAGGCCTATAATCTCTTTAAAATTAGTTTTAAAATGGATTTCAGTAATCTAACAGGGGTAGTTTTGGAGTCAAGCTGAAAATTGGTCATTTTGACTCTAGAATAGGTTTGTGGTCAATTGATAAATTTCATTTAGCTATATTTAGGGTCTATAAAAAGCTGTTTTTAATCAAGTTTTTATTTGTTGAAATCAATTCCAAAGTTTATATTAGCTTAATAGTGAACCTGTTGAATGTATTGCTTAAGTAGAAGAGCTTATTATTGAGTTTGTAAGCTATAAAGTATAAATTAAGCTTTTCTTGCATATAATTTTAAGTGTTTATATGCCTTGGGTAGATGTTGAGTAATGTGCACATGTGTTTTAAAGTTAGTTTAGAATCTGCATGAGGTTAAAAAAGGAAATTAGCTTTTTTCATTAAGCTCATTCTGGCTTATTTATTGTTTCAAAAAATCTTTTGAGTCTTAAATATTGTTCAATGAGCTTTAAATCCTCAATCTGTATCTTAGCTTAATATCAACATAAGATCCAATTGCTTGCTCATTTTTTAAGCTCAAAAGTGCTTATTTTCAAAAAAATCAAAAAAATAGTAGTATTAGTTATTTGTGCATTATCTTGTGCATATTCCAATAGGCTTATTTAAAAAGTTGGAAGAGGTGGCTTAAATAAGGACTCATAAGTGAGCTGTATATCAAAGCACACTTTTTAAGTTTGGCTTATATAGGATTTTAGCTTATTTTCATTTTGGCTTATTTTAGAAAAATTAGAGTTTACTATATTTTTGATGCTAATTGAGTTGAGTTAAGTTTTTGGTTGAAAAGGCTTGTGTGAATCAGAGTAAGCAACATAATAGTCCCTTTCCAAAACATCATTTTCCTTTTCATTTTTGGTAATTAATTTTGAGCTTTTTACAGCTATTTCTAAAAGTAAGTCCAAAACCATAATTTCTGCGAATCAATCACTCCTTATGGCTTTATGGGGCTTATTGAGTGCTTATTTTTATAAGGGTGCCTTTGATTAAAGATGCTTTAAACACATGTCCCGGACAACTTTCGTGTTTTGAGTATTGGCTAAAAACGATTTTTTAAAAAATCAGCCGTCCTTGAGCCATCGTTTCTGCTGTAGAACCCTCGTTTCTGCTGGAAGTATTGTCGTTTCTCTGGTAGTGCATCATTCCTGCTGGTAGGGTTTAAAATTTTGCATAAGTTTAGGATTTTCATCGCCTCATATTCCATGCCCGTTTAGGTGTTTGATCTAATTAGATTGTAATTTTTAGGGTTGTCCTAACGTTATTTAGCTTCCGATTGTTAGGGACTTATAATCATCAAATCATTCTCACTTAATCTCAATCAACCCAAGACAACTTTCAAATTGCAGCCTCGTTGGACATACGACCCGGGAATCATACTTCCGGAATCTTTTTATCATTGATTCTAAATGAATCAAATTTTATATTCTTAAAATTTTGTTTATTATATCATTTGAACATTACACATTTTTCATATATAACATTTATTTGCTAGTAGGTCTGACTTTTACCTTGGTCAGGGTGAAGAGTTTAGGATTGCCTATACTTTATTTATATAATCTATATTGCAAGAATCATTACAATGCCCTTTTATCTTTCTTGTTCCCTGTACACTCCATATTTAGTACCAATAGCTCATTTGCTATGTTGGTAAATCCCATCAAAAGTCCAAACCAGTTTTTAAATTTGAACTGCAGAAGCTCTTCTTGCATGCTCTATCCAGCTTGGATCTTGTAAAGCTTAGATATACCATTTTTGGTCTCTAACTTGTGATAATAAAACAAGCAAACAGACAATCTCAGAAAGTCCTTTATGTTGATTCTCTGTTGCACTAAACTATACATACCATACATTTCTTTGCTCGTCCATACTGGTTTATGAGCTGAATGTAACTTTTGTCATTCTTCTTGTTTGAGGTGCTGAATTCAAGTCTCCAATAATTTGTTCAATTGGATGGTCTTTGTGTATTCTTATGGTAGGAACAGGACTGACTTGGAAGTATGTATCCAAATTGTTTATGTCAGCCCCTAAAATATCATCTTCAGCATCACTAAATATGCCTATTTATTCCAATTAAGTCATATTTGGATCACCAGCACATCCATAGACTATATTCTCAGCAACAACATTATCTACTATGACACCAGCATTAACAGTTGGACTAACAGTTTTAATATTGTTAGTGCTATTGACATTTGCATCCTTCTCTTGATTTACTCTTGGCTCTTTTGTACTTGTTACCTCACTATCTTTATTCCCTAGATCTTCAGCATCCTTCTTTTCCTCCTCCCCTGATGGTTTGAATCCAGTATCAGGAGAATCCTTTAAACTAGAAGAGAATGGTGGATCTTGAGTCCTTAATGGTAGCAGTATGTAATCTTTGCCTGGTACTGTCTCTATTCTAATTTTACCTGCATCATCACATGCTTTTGTACCTACATTACTATTAGACTAATTTCTTGCAACAACTGGTTTATAATTCATTGAATTTGTTAGAGCATATATATCAAAAAGCCAATTAGGTGTACTTCCTGCAATATTAGGTGTATTCTCACTAAACTGAACATGCAGGTTCTCTTCAACTATCCTAGTTCTACTATTGAATACTCTGAATGCTTTGCTATTGGTAGAGTATCCTACAAAAAATCTTTCATCAGCCTTTCCATTAAATTTACCTAGGTGATCTATGGTATTAAGGATTGTAACAGGATACCTAAATGGTCTCATGAAGCTTAAGGCAGATTTTCTACCTAGAAAAAGTTCATAAGGGGTCTTGTTTTGAGGCTTGATAACTAACACCATATTTTGGACATAACAAGCAATATTAAATACTTCAGCCCAGAAAGTTGTTGGCAATTTTGAATCAGCTAGCTTAGTCCTAGCAGCCTCTATTAGTGTCCTATTTTTCCTTTCTGCTACTCCATTTTGCTATGGAGTCCTAGTAACACTAAATTCCCTCTTAATACCCTTCATTTCACAGAACTGATTCATGACCCTATTCTTGAATTCAGTCCCATTGTCACATCTAATCACTTTCACCTTAAGGTCTATTAGATTTTCTATGCATGTTATGAATATTTTAAGGATCTCAGAAGTTTCATCCTTAGTGGCTAAAAAGAAAACCCAACTAAACCTACTAAAATTATCTGTGACAACTAGGCAGTACATCTTTTTCATTAAACTCTTTACAAATGTTGGGCCAAACAAATCCATGTGCAACATTTATAATGGTTGGCTGATTGAACTGACTATTTTGGTCTTACAAGAAGCTCTGTGTTGCTTTCCCTTCTGACAAGCAACACAGGTTTTATTAATTTTAAAAAGTTTTGAAGGTAAACCTCTTACAAGGTTTCCCCTTACCAGTTTATTCATTGTTTTGAAATTTACATGTTCAAGCCTCTTATGCCAAAGATTAGATTCATCTGGTGTGGCTTTTGCAAAGAGACAAGTGAGACCTCCTTGAGGAACAACATTCTTTAAGTCAACACTATACATGTTATCCTTTCTAGGAACTTTAAGTAAAACATGACTTTCATCAGTTAACTTAAAATCTGGAGACAGAACAACACATTCAGTATCAGTAAAAAGAACATTATTCTTCTTGTCACACATTTGTGAGACACTGAAAAGGTTAAACTTTAGTTCCTTTACAAAATACACATCTTCAAAATCCAATTTACCAGTTCTTATTTTACCTTTCCCAGTAATTTTCCCTCCTTTAGAATTACCTCCAAAGGCAACAAATCCTCCATCAATTTCTTCATAATTTGTAAGATAGGATCTGTTTCCTGTCATGTGCCTAGAGCATCCACTGTCAATCACTCCTTTATCCTTCAAATCTTGCTGTGGATTGCCCTGCACATAATGGTAGGAAAATTAGTTTCTTTTGAGGACCCAAGCCATTACTAACTTGGATCAGCCTTATGCATCAACATAGTCAAATCTTTTAAAGGACATTGATGCACTATTGTTTCTGAAGACATGGTCTAAGACTTTATGCTTTGGGCTCCAAACCCAACATGTTGAGGACTTAACAGCATTTTCCTTGTTTCCCTTAACAGCACTAAGAACTGCTTTTGGCTTAGCAGTATTAACTACTGCATTTGGCCTAGCAGCATTAACATTTTTATCATTAATAGTATTAACCCTCTTATTAAAATTACTGTTATTAGCTGCTGTTATTTTGTTAAAAGGCCTTCTAGCAGTTGAATATGCATTACTAATAACATTTTTCATGGGTCCTACATTATTCACTGTTGTTCTTGGTTGAAAAGTATTAACTGGTCTAGCAACATTAAGTGAAATTGGGCCAGACCTAGTTAAGACTGTTCTTGGAACCATGTTCCTTTTTGGACTAGGGTAAGTTAATTTAGAGAAATTCTGTTTGTTCACCCTTTGAACATTGGTCCAAACTGGTTTTTCAAACCTTTGATTATTATACCAGTTATTGCAATCTTTCCTCAAATGTTCAAAACTACCACACACATGACAAGCTTTGTTGAACATCTCAAAATCATTCCCTAATTTTTGAGACATCTGCTGGTTCCAATTTCTCTTGTTTCCTCTAGGACTAGGTGTGTTTTGCCTATTTTTATCAACTGATGTGTTCCTAGGAGATTTTACTTGCTTAGTAGACTTAACAAAGTTTATCTTAGCAAAACTAGGTTTATTAAACATCTCAACAGTTTTAATCTTAGGCACATCTTCTTCCTCACTTTCAGACACCCAATCCTCAATAATTGGGGCTCCATGAGCTTTTATTGGCTTTTGAAACTTAAGTTGACCTTCAAAACCACTAAGATTAAGACAGATTTGAGAAACCAAAAACTAGTATTTCATTAAAACTGAAAATACATTACAAGTAAAGTAAATTACATTAAAACTAAAATGAGATGAAATAAAACTACTAGGTAAACGACTTTTGCCAAATGGGTACAAGAGGACTATTTATACTAAAAGTACGAAGGTCTAGGTCCTTTATTTTGGTGTCTCTTGTGCTTCTTTGCTAAGTAGGCTGAGACTGTTTTTGTTGTGTGAGGGAAATCCATAGCCAATCATGTCCATCAATTTTGTGTGCTCACCAAGCTAAACGATCTCAACCCTTAATTCTTTGTCATTATCCATGGACCAATGGATGTTTATGGGATTGCCAACGTGTAATGCCAGCTGGTGTGGGTGGACAAGGGTGTGAGGTGTGTAGAGGTGAGGGTCGACAAAGTGGAGAAGAAAGGGGGGATAGTACTGGCTGGTTTTTGGCGGGTTGTGGGAGATGATGAACAGTATTTTAAGTTGCAGGGAGAGGGTTTTGAGAAATGGCAAAACAAGCCCTCCAACTTGTATGGCTTGTTTTCACTGAAAGTCCTTGTGGTGATGGATAATGTGTGGCTTTGGCAACATAAGTCCCTCAAAGTGATATATGGAATTGCATGGGATGTCCTTGTGGGGTTAATAGACTTAACATCCAAGAGATTGGGCTGTTAAGTTAAGGTTCTTGGGCCAAGGATTGGGCCGGCTATAAAATAAAGGTGTTGGGCCTTTATTAATGCTTTAAGGCTTATAAAGTATAAGTGGGCTGACCCGGGCCCACTAGGCAGTTTATGTTTTCGGGTTCGGTTTTCGATGGTCTTTCCGAATCCACTTCCCGTGGTTGTCTTTGACTTGATTTGACTTTGACTTTTTGGCTTTGACTTGTCTTTTCTTTCATGCCCTTTTCGTTCTCGTGCTCGGTTTTGTCGTTTTGGCTTCTATTTGTGTCCTTTTCTTGGATATCCATTACCTGCACAATACAAATGTAAAACATACAAATATAATGTATTTTTGGTACGTTTTTAGTCATTTAAGTCCGATTTTAGTGGTCAAAGGTATGTGTAATTAAACACGTACCAAAATCCCCCATACTAAGATATTGCGTGTCCTCACATAATGCTATAAGTAAGCACTTAGAAAACTAAGAATTTCGATCCCCCTCGACTAATTACCTTAAAAAGTAGCAAAGTGTTTATCGAGGGAAATTAAAGATTCAAGAGTTTAGAAAAGCCCAATTTTTACCATTTTTAAATGTATACACTTATTCCTAATATTTTTGTATTTTTCCTTTTTCTCATTTTTTGTACTTTTTCTTTTTAAGCAACTAACTAACTTATTTGACTTTCGTTATTTTCATAACTGTTAGGGATCATAGAACAAGATGCATTTCGATCCGAGAATGCCCCCAAAAAGGATAAATTCATCGTCCTCGACTTTTCACTTGCTCCAAACCAAGCTTAAAACGAAATCACAGTTAAGTATCAGTTAAGATGTTAACACTACTCATATTTACAACTTGTGAACTTTTCACTCCCGACAATTATTATATCTTAGGTGTATGTGCTATTTTGAATTTCAACCACGGATCAACGTTTTGCAAAATTCTATGCTTCACGTTCCACCTGAGAATAATAAGTTTGAAGGCGAGATCATCCCATGTAGCGACTTTCGTCTCGGCACATCCCAACCTTGCGGCTAAGTGACCAGGCTTTTGACACCCCTCAAAGACTAGTATCGGGACTCACAGACCTTAGGTTTCAAAAACTCTCAAGTTTCTCGTATACACATAGCTTATAAAATAGAATAGTCAAAGTTCAAAATCATATTTGAATTTAACAAAAAGAGATCTATTTATTAATCCACACTTAAATATTAAACATTTATGCAATTGTAACCCTCGACCTTTTAGAAGGCTGCAACATCGGTTGTGAGCCGGCAAGATGTAACAAACTTTTACCAGTCTCGGATTTTTATTCTTACTATGGGTTTTCTTTAGAAGGCTGCAACATCGGTTGTGAGCCGGCAAGATACAGCAAACATTTATCAGCCCACAATTTATATTTATTATATTTTTTTCATTTTTCATCATTTTTCATATATTTATACTAATTTTTTTTAATACAGAGAAGACTTATTTTTAAAAAATTCAAGTATAAGTTTGAACTAAGACTAAAATTTTTGCTATATACTACATAAAAAAATTGTTGATTTAAGTTTAATCTCCAAAAATAGCACGTATATTAATCCGGTTAAGAGCTTATGGGAGAAAAAGCCACAAATTACATACATGATCTCTTAAGATTTCCAACCAATCATTGTTAAGCATCCTACTCATAATTAACACTAACATTTTTTGTTCTTCGCGAATTTTTTGCGAACGCTTAGCCTAAAGGTTAAGGAACAAGCTAGAGCTCAACACGCTCGATCGGGTCAAAATTTACTCTTATTCTACCCAGCAAGAAAGTCAAAATTGTAACAAAACACTTATTTTATTTTTGAAAATTTTTAAATTTTTTCATTTTTTTGAAATTTTGGTGGTAAAAACGGGATTACGTGAAAACAACGACTGCAGGCACAATCAAATCGATAGATCCCCCCATACTAGAATTAAACATTGTCCTCAATGTTTTAAGAAGGGTCTCTACGTAAATCCTAAGCCGTTTATTAAGTATGCTTAAAGATAAACGTTAGTCGATTAGATTAGGATATTGGATTTCCCAAATGAAGCTGAGGATTTGAAGCTCTTGTGATCGAAGGACAAAACCACGAGCACGAGAGGCTTCAAAAATCCAGGACAATCCTGGACAATCACAAAAACACAAGCAAACGAGAATGGAAAGAGGCAAGCCTCCTCACAAAAAAAAACACTTATTCATTACTACATAATATAACTAGGATAAGCATGGGGTGCCTCCCATGAAGCGCTTGTTTAGGGTCACTAAGCTTGACCCAATCCCTGAATTCATTTGTCCTTGGAGAAGGTTTGGAGATTCGGGACAACCAATTTTGGTACGTCCCCTCCAAAGTAGTGCTTAATTCGATGACTGTTCACCTTGAAATTTTGCCCGGAGTTTTGGGATAACTCAACGGTGCCATATGGAAAGACTTGGGTAATGGTGAACGGTTCGGACCAATGGGATATCAACTTGCTCGAGAACATCTTCAATCGAGAGTTAAAGAGGAGGACTTGATCACCGACGTTGAAAACGCGGTTTTTGATCTTTGAGTCATGGATCCTCTTTGTTTTCTCTTTATAGATCAAAGAGTTCTCATAGGCATGATCACGAAGTTCATTTAGTTCATTGAGTTGAACTTTACGGTGATCACCCGCGGTCTCAAGGTCAAAGTTTGCATGCTTCAAGGCCCAGTAGGCTTTGTGCTCGAGCTCGATCGGTAGATGACATGCCTTTCCGTACACGAGCTTGTATGGGGTACATCCGATGGGTGTTTTGTAAGCGGTACTGAAGGCCCAAAATGCGTCATCTAATTTATCCAACCAAGAGGCATGGTTCTCGCCTACGGTCCTTTCAAAAATTTGTTTCAAGCCACGATTGGATACCTCAACTTGCCCATTTGTTTGTGGGTGATACGCGGTGGAGAGACGGTATGTGACTCCATATTTAAGCATGACCTTTGCAAATTGGTCATTGCAAAAATAGGTTCCGCGATCACTTATGATAGCACGAGGGGCACCGAATCGGGCGAAGAGAGATTTAAGAAATTTGCAAACAACTCGGGCGTCGTTGGTGGGGAGCGCTTTCGCTTCAACCCATTTTGACAAATAGTCGACAACCACGAGTATGTATTTGTTCCCTCGTGAAGACGGGAACGGTCCCATGAAATCTATGCCCCACACGTCAAAGATTTCGCAAACTTGGATGGAATTTTGAGGCATTTCATCACGTTGCGAAATTTTTCCTTGACGCTGACAAGTGTCACATCGGGTGACCAAGTCATGGGCATCTCGGTAAATTGTGGGCCAATAAAATCCTGAGTCAAAAACCTTTTTGGCGGTGTAGTTGGCACCGTAATGTCCCCTAGTGGGTCCACTATGGCAAGCTGTGAGGATGTCAACAGCTTCTTGGCCTGCAACACACCGCCAGATCATTTGATCCGTACATATTTTGAACAAATAGGGTCGTCCCAAAAGTAGTGTTTAACATTCTTGAAAAACTTGTTTTTTTGCTGGGACGTCATCCCTTTAACAATGAAATTCCCCGCGTGGTAATTTGCAAAATCGGCAAACCACGGGGTACTTGAGTCACCACGAAAAGTCACCATATTAAGTGTCTCGAGAGGAAACGTTTCATTTATCTCCTTTGGGTCGAGCACATTTTCATAAGGATTTTCTAATCGGGAAAGATGATCGGCCGCGAGATTCTCGGCTCCTTTTGTGTCAATTACTTTGAATTTGAACTCTTGAAGGAGGAGAACCCACCGGAGCAATCTCGCCTTGGAATCTTTTTTAGCAAAGAGATATTTTAGGGCGGAGTGATCCGTATACACAATGCTTTTGTTCAAGATGAGGTAAGACCAGAATTTTTCAAAGGCATACACCACAGCTAACATTTCTTTCTCCGTCGTGGTGTAATGCGATTCCGCCTCGGTCATTGTTTTACTAGCATAGTGTATAGGCTGGAAATGCTTTGTTTTTTGTTGCCCCAAGACTGCACCTATAGCATAATCGCTTGCATCGCACATTAGCTCAAAAGGTAGGTCCCAGTCGGGGGCAATCAAGATTGGAGCTTCGGTTAATTTTTTCATAATCACTCCATGGAGAAGAAAAACGGAGTATCTTTTTCGAGAAGTCGGCTTATAGGTTGGGCTATCTTCGAGAAATCTTTAATGAATCTACGATAAAACCCGGCGTGACCAAGAAAACTCCTAATTCCTTTAACGGTGGTGGGATGAGGTAACTTAGCAATAACATCGACTTTCGCTTTATCAACCTCAATCTCGTTCTTGGAAATTTTGTGGCCAAGTGCAATTCCTTCCTTAACCATGAAATGACTTTTCTCCTAATTTAGACAAAGATTGGTGTCTTCACAACGTTTAAGCATCTTGTCCAAATGGGAGAGGCAAGTTTTAAATGAATTCCCAAAGACCGAGAAGTCGTCCATAAAGACTTCCATCGTTTTTTCGATCATATCGTGAAAGATAGCCATCATACACCTTTGGAACGTGCCCGGTGCATTACATAACCCAAAAGGCTTGCGACGATAGGCGAACGTTCCATAAGGACACGCGAATGTAGTCTTTTCTTGATCTTTAGGATCGATGGGAATTTGAAGTAACCCGAGAAACCATCGAGAAAACAATAGTAATCGTTTCCCGCTAATCTTTTGAGCATTTGGTCCAGAAACGGTAGTGGAAAATGGTCTTTACGGTTGGCTTTATTTAACTTTCGGTAGTCAATGCATACACGCCACCCCGTAACTAATCTAGTCGGGATCAATTCATTTTCATCATTTTTGACAACGGTAAAGCCACCCTTTTTCGGTACGCAATGTACGGGGCTTACCCAAGGACTATTCGAGATCGGGTAAATTAATCCGGCGTCAAGAAGTTTTTCAACCTCCTTTTTAATGACATCATGGATTTTCGGATTGACCCGTCTTTGGTGTTGGACCGCTGGTTTGTAGTCCTCTTCCATAAGAATCTTGTGAGTACAAAATTCCGGGTTAATACCTTTGATATCGGAGAGTTTCTAAGCAATGGCTTGCTTGTGTGACTTCAAAACCTTTATGAGAGCGGTTTTCTCCTCATCCTTCAAGTCTTTGGCAATTATGACGGGCAACTTGTCGTCACCTTCCAAAAATGCGTATTCGAGATGAGGAGGTAAATCCTTAAGTTCGACCTCGAGAGGTTCATCAATTGAAGATTTATCAGTTTTAGCTTCACAAACTTTAAGTTCTTTTCGAACTTCAAGCAAATAGTTTCCTTGAGTGGGAGGGGGTAATGATGGATCA
>BQNB010062611.1:0-25807 GCA_026074375.1 Tanacetum coccineum
ATGGTTAAAGGAAAACCCTTCAATACTATTCACACAAATTAAATGAATACAACCACGTCAAGCCGATCAAGCAAAAAAGAAGGGATCTGGGCCCCGATCGCAGTACAACCGCTTGTAAAGAGGTGGAAGAGCTAATGAAGGTAGGAATCCTACGAAAGGTCAAGCATCAGACATGGGTAGCCAACCCAGTCATGGTAAAGAAAAGTGAAGGAAGATAGAGAATGTGTGTTGATTGCATAGATATAAATAAAGCCTGCCCCAAGGACTGTTACCCTTTACCCGAAATTGACTGAAAGGTAGAATCTCTATCAGGGTTCCGGCTAAAATGCTTCTTCGACGCATACAAAGGTTATCACCGGATCCAAATGGCAGAAGGAGATGAAGATAAGACATATTTTTTCGTGGGAGAAGGGGTCTTTTGTTACTGAAAGATGCCTTTTGGTTTAAAGAATGCTGGAGCAATACACCAAAGGTTAGTAGAAAAGGTCTTCCACGATCAAATAGGGAGAAACCTTGAGGCATATGTCGACAACATGGCAATCAAAAGTACGTCCGAAGAAGAAATGTTGACAGATATTAAGGAGACTTTCGAGAAGTTTCGATCAATCAACATGAAGCTCAACCCGAAGAAGTGTTCCTTCGGCGTCAAAGAAGGCCCATTCTTAGGACACCTGATTACCAAACAAGGCATACGGGCTAACCCCTCGAAGGTAAAAGCCATCACTAATGTTGGGCAGTTAAAGATGCTCAAAGACGTACATAGTCTTAACGGAAAAATAGCAGCCCTCAGCCGTTTCCTATCAAAGGGCGTCGAAAGATCCTTTCCCTTCTTTAAAGTACTCAAAAGCTGCATAGATAAGAAGAATATACAATGGACACAAGAAGCAGAGGCATCACTTCAAGAAATGAAGAAATTCATGGAAATACTGCCAATGCTCATGGCACCGGTACAAGAAGAGATTCTAATAATATATCTCACAGCCTCGACAGAAAGCATAAGTGCCGCTTTGTTCGCAAAAAGGGAAGATGACCAGGTTCCTATTTATTTCATAAGCAGAGTTTTACAAAGGGGCTGAGCTTAACTACTCAGGAATGGAAAAGCTTATACTAGCATTGGTACATGCAGCAAGGAGGTTACGAAGGTACTTTCAGGCACATATGATAATAGTCCTGACCAATTTACCCATAAAACAAACACTTACTAAACTCAAAAATTCAGGACAAGTGGCTAAATGGGCAATTGAATTAGGAGAGCATAACATTGTGTTCCAAGAAAAAGTGATGAAATGCCTAAAGATTACCTGATCGAAGTGCCCCTTGAAGATAACAAAAAGGAAACAAAAGAGAAAGCAGACACAAAGCCAGCAAAAACAAGCTGCGAATGGAAACTATTTACCGATAGAGCTGTGAGTTCTGATAGTTCTGGCACAGGACTAATGTTGATAGATCCCGAGGGAAAAGAATATACCTACGCCTTACGCTTCAGATTCAAAACAACAAACAATAAAGTAGAATACGAAGCACTATTGGCCAGGTTGCGAATATCACAAGAGATGGAAATTACAAGCTTGGCAATCTTTGTAGACTCTCAGTTATTGGTAAATCAAATAAAAGGTACCTACGCAACCAAGCAACAAACGATCAAATAGTACTTATAGAAAACTAAAGAGGCTTTGAAGGGCTTCGACAGCTACACGATCGAGCACATCCGAAGGAACCAAAATAAAAAAGCTAACGCATTAAGCAAGCTGACTTCAATGACCTTCGAACATCTTACTAAGGATGTGCTGGTCGAAGTCCTATCGAAACGGTCAATAGAAGATAAAGAGATCTTACAGGTTGAAACTAAAGAAGGAGAAAGCTGGATGACTCCTATCCATGTGTACTTAGTGAGTGGTCTATTACCGGAGGACCTAAAATAATCTAGGAAGATCAAGGTCAAGGCACCTCAATACAAGTTGATTAGAGGAAACCTTTATCGAAGATCCTTCTACACCCCATGGTTTCGTTGTGTAGCTTCACCACAGACTGATGACATTGTAAAAGAGGTACATAAAGCTTCCTATGGTTTCAATGCAGAACCATGATCAATGGTGGTTAGAATCACGAAGCAATGGTATTACTAGCCCTCAATGCACCGAGACACTACAAAGATACTTCAAGACTGCAAAAAATACAAGGAGCAATCCGCGATAAAGAAAGTAGCAGAAAGCAACGTGATGACAGCCGGAAGTGGATGGCTATTCAGTCATTGGGAGTTAACATTCTAGGGCCTTTACCAACAGCTCCCGGAGGTTTCAAATTCTTGGCAACAGCCGTAGAACACTCCACGAAATGGGTAGAAGCAAAACCCCTGACCGTTATAAACAGAATGCATGCAGAAAGATTCGTATGGGAATACGCAGTGTGCAGATTCGGAGTGCCACGAACAATCAGCTCGAAGGACGAGAAGCATTTCCGAGAAGGTATTTTCGTAGATCTTTGCAAAGGATTAAAAGTCATGCAATCCTTCTTTCCTATTACGGAGCATACAGAAATAATGAACCATATCGAAAAGCAATTGGCTCAAAGTCAAGAAGGATGGGTGGATGATCTCGCTCAAGTAATATGGATACATAGAATGCTTCCAAGAAATAGCCAAAAGGAGACACCGTTTAGCCTAACTTATGGCTCTGAGGCTATAATCCCTATATCTGAAACTAATGTTACTTAAGATGATAGAGGAAGGATAAAAGAAGTTGACAAGAGAAGAGGAAGCAAGGAAATAGCTTCAATCGAAGAGGCCTACTATCGAAGCAAGCTCCACAGGCACCATAGTGAAAGGAGTAGTTGATCCATTTATAATGTCAGAGACTTCGTCTTACTTTTGCAAAACAACACAGGAAGCACGCAGGTATGGTAGGGTCCCCACATGGTGAGTGAAGTTCAAGGAAGGGAACTCTACAAAATTATTGATGCATCTGATCACTCGTTGACTCAAACAGCAAAGGGTACGAGCCTTCGTAAGTTTTACATGTAAAACTTACCTTTTATAGACTTCTTTATTTTAAACAAAAGTCATGGTTTCGACTATCCAAAAAAGTGTAACAAACTAAGTGTTCATACGCAAGATGATGTAAATCTTTCAACACTACTAATGGAACAGACTTCTAAATCTTTTGTGTCGTTATTTACAACAAAAGACCTCATCAGGCCACAATTGAGCCTAAATACTACTAAGTTCAACATTCGAAAGGATGTTGTAGGGCCACACATGAGCCCTACAAAAAAAAACATCCATAATATTCACGTTAACTTTACTCATTGCTTCTTTTAGCGTTGAGGACATAATGAAGTGGGTCGCAACCCTTCATTCAAAAATTAACAAGTAAGTCAAAAGTTTAAGGCCACACTTGAGCCTTCGCTTGATAAAGCAAAGAAGGGAGTCAGACTGAAAATCCTCTAAATCCTCGAACATGATTAAGGATTGTGTTCCCCATGGAAACCTACCATAAGGTTTAACAACTAAAGGCCATACTTTAGCCCTCACTTCATAAAGTGAAACTTTACTAATAAATGATGAAAGGGTCAGACCAAAGTCCCCCAAAGTCATGACAAAAGAAGCAAAGGATATCATAAACAAAATGTAGGACTGCGTCCCTATATTTAACCCCCCCTCCCTAAAGGGAGGATACTATTCGAAGTCAACCTTGAAGGTCGACATAAATTGTTTATACAATGGCCAACATAAACCATTATAAAAATTAAATTGTTTAAAAGCCGAAGCTTAGACAGTAACAAATTGTTCAAAGGGTACATGTCACCCTTAAAGACTGAATTAACACCAACATGGTAACCTTCAAGGAAGTTAAGAAGATTGGGGCTTCACAACAGAGGCATCTACAGGAGGAGACATTGGATTGGAGACTGGAACCGAGGACGGGGTAGCCATTTGAGAAGAAGGCAAGGGGACTTGAGTCTTTGAAGGAGCTAGTCTTTGCAGAGTTAGGGGCTTCTTTGACAATAAGGCTTCAATAGGAGCTGAGGGATCCGCCACAAACTCATTTAACCAAGGAAAGGTGGCGGTGGCAAGATCGTTGCTGGACTGAGTATGATCCTTCTTGTAAGAAGAACGATAACCTTTCACCTTTGACAAGTCAAAAGGCTCCTTTATATCAGCAACCTGCTCGAAAGCCCTACATCTCCCATACACAATAGCGGAGGACACAAGCTTACCAACAAGGCTACCCATTTTATCACTGTGAACAAGTTCCATCGTAGCATAGGGAATGACCTTTGATACTACCTCCCTCCTATCCTATTTAAGCTCCTCAACCTCCTTTCAGAGAGACACTTCAACTGCCTCCAACCTATTGATCCCACTTAAATAGATCTTGCTTAGCTTGTAAAAGGCTTAGTTGTATTGAATAAATCCACGACAACTATGGTAGAAACTTTGATTGAATATATCAAAGACTATGTAGAATCTAGTCTATTATACTAAGAAGAATAAGCAACAAAACAGTGACAAACAAGATTGTATAATACCAAACTTTAAGCCTCAATATATTAATACGAACACTCTTAATAGTATTAGGGTTATACAAAACCTTAAAGCTATATATGACTGAATATGAAAAATGAGATAGATGAACTACATGCCCTAGGGTCTCTTTTTATACACCAAGGAACCCTAATGGGCTTACAATGCGTTTTCTACTCATACATATCTTTTTCTAAAATATCTTATACATATCTCTTTAGCAATACTAAAACAGACTAATAGTACTAACTAAGTGTAACAGCATAAACTCTTCTAGCAGTAATAACATTCTGTACTGGCAGTACTAACATTACACTAGCAGTAGTAATGACTTAGAACTTTTTTCTTCAATCTTGAGCAGCAGCAGTAACTCCAACCAGCAGTTGTAACTTGAACCAACAGTAGTAACAGTTAAGAATCCTTTTATTCCTAACAATCCTCCCCTAAACTTGATATTCATCATATTAATCATCAAGTTTCTTGAATAAAATCTTCTTGAACCTCAGGAGGATGTATTCAAACATTTCAAGGATTCTTGAGCTGTTTTGTGATGAGCTTCAAAAGCTGATAACATGTTTCATTCTAATAGTCAGCTTGCAGCTTCCTATTCAGCATGTCAGTGATGGTAGTAGGTAAAAGAATATATCTTTTCTCTACAAGCATATAGATGTGCATGTTTTCAAACCTCACAAAATGAATTCCACAAGAATCATATAGCTTCCAAAGCTGTATCTTCTGTCCTTGTAGATTCCTCCATATATTATCTTCTACATCAGGTTCAAACATAACTTTTAAATCACCCCATGACACCCTTTCATATGCTTCCTCAGGCCTTGTATACCCATGCTTAGTCTTAACCAACTTCCACAAATTTTCTAAATCTTTTCTGTCAAACTCTTTGATCAGTCGACTAAACAATGTATATGTCTTGGTACTTCCATTAGCTCTTATTATTTCATAGGAGCCTTGCCTTCCTTCTCTATGAATCTGAAAACCTACAATGGGTGCAGGCTTGACAGCTAAAGGTATAACATGAATTACAAATTCTTCATCTGGAACAATCTCAAAGCATTGTTTAAGATCTTCTCTCTCTTTATCATCATCATCTACCTTTTTCCTTTTAGAAGACTCTTATTCTAGCTCATCTCCTACTCTCTTTGAACCCCTTCTTCTCTTGTTTCTTCGACTTTCACCAACTCTGCATCCATGTCTACAAATATGTTTACTCTTTTCATTTCTTTCTCAAACAACATCTGAATCTCCTCAAAACTTTTATTCTTTAATTGAGTGTGCTTGTATCCAGCCATGTTCTTCAGATAAGTAGACATTATGTTTCTCTTCTGAGTTTTAGTTGGTGGTTTTCTTCTCTGCTCTTCTGCTCTAAGTTTTGCAAAATGTTTCTTCCTTTTATCCATGAGCTCTACAAATAATCTTGACCTTTCTTCAATAGATATCTCTTCTTGATTTCCTGCCTGCAATTTTGCAGCTAACTCATAGTCTGCATCCATCATAGCTTGAACATCATCTCATTCAGCAATGTTTGCAGCTTTACTAGCTTCTTCTTCTCTTTCTCTTTTAAGCCTGGCTTCTTTATCTAACTCTGCTTGAAGTCTCTGAGCTACATCAGCATCATATTTAATTTGATCTTTGCCTTTCACTTTCAATGGTTTCTCAGGCTCTTGCATGATGCCTTTTCCTTTATCTTTTGCTAGAATCTAAGATTGAGGTCTTGATGTTGTTGTTGGTTCACTTGGCTCTTTAAACATAACTCCTTTATCTTTTTGTGATCTTAAAGCACTACTTTTGATCTTCATTAAGGTTTCAGCCAAAGTGATATCATCAGTGATTGAATCATCAACTGGTCTTATAGGGCTAGCAGCACTAACATCCACATCAGATGGTACATTCGCAGTCGTAACTTTAGCAGTACTAATATCATGACCATACCTCCCCTGAGTCTTTGCATCCTCTTAAAACCATAAAATTCCTTCATCTTGGTTAATTTCATTCCTCCCTTGTTTGGATGCATCCTCCTGATCACCCAAACTCTTTTCAGCAGAAGACTCTATCCTGACTTTGAATAACCTCCTCTTAAGTTGTGGAGTTCTTGACTTTTTCTTCTTTTCCAACTTCTTGACTCTCTTCTTTAGATTAGTAATTTCCAAATCCTGAGCAGTCTTTATATTTTACAAGGCAAGAACTCTTTTAGACAATTTTTTACAAAGGTCTATCAATTCCTATAGTTTCATATTGTTCTCCCCACTTCCAAGTGTGTTAACTCTTAAGAGAGGTGGATCATTGAACTGTTTAGACAACCTCTCAAACCTAGTTTGAGCAGGTTTGTCCCCCAATATGGTATCTTGGCGCCTAGGACTACTACCTTAACCAATTCCCTGAGGAAAAGGATCATTAGGTATTGTCGTGGATTGGGTCCTATTTATGTTACCACTGCCCTGCTCTGCATCTAAGCTAGTAGCAGTAGTGGCAGCCCTTTCAATATTGTCTCCCCTCTCCTCATGGACAGTCTCATCTGTTACAAGGGTAGTAGGTTCACTAAACTAAGATATCTCAGTGGCCTTTTTTTTTGTTTTCCTATGTTTTTTGGTCTTTTGGGGTGTGATAATGATGCAACAGTAGGGATTGGTTCAACATGAGATGGTAGGTGGGTGTTGGGATTCAGTGGGTTGTTCTGAACCTTCATCCTCCATTGCTTGTGATTGTATCAACATAGTAGCAAACAATGGTGTCACAGTCCCTGAAAAATCTTTTCTTTGCCTTCTTATGTTTGCGAAAACCTTTTTAGTATAAGAAGGTGTATCATATTCATCATTAAAAACTGTTGCAAGATTTTCAATTTGATTGTTCAAAAACAGTTGTAAAAACCTTGGATACATTAAAAACTTTTTAGAATTAGGATCCAAGTTTCTCAACATACCATCAAAAATCAATTTAGAAAAATTAAACTTTTGTTTTTTAGCCAAACATATAAATGGTGATGCTATATTAGTACCAAATTTATTCCAAGCAGTTGATTTAGAACTTAAACATTGTAAGATGGTATGAATGAGATACTTACATTGAGTGGAAAAGAAAGGTTTTAGAAATGTAAGTTTATCAGAAAGCTTTTTATATCCCATCAATTGAATGTTTTCAAAAATCTCAGTGTTTGTAAGACAAGTAATACCATCCTCATCATCAAAGTGAAGATCTCTCCTCACAGATGATTATGTTATTACTATAGTCTTGCCATCAACTTTGGCATGTATTTGTGTTTCATTATTGACTATTTTGATCTTTGCAGTAGACCAAAACTGCTTAATATAGGACACATAAACAGTTGGACTTACTAGTTAATGCATACATGATAGGACTAGCATTAAAAAAATCAACTATCTCTGCAAAATCAGCATTGTCTTCTGATTTTTCTAAGTACGCCGCCATATTATGAGAATCAACAAAAGTTAAGTCCGCCATTGATGATAATTGTGAATGTTGGTGATAAAATCGAGTTAGGGTTTGTAGAATTGAGAATGTGAGAGTGTTTAAGAGTGATTACTATGTGAACGAAAATGGTTTTATAAGGAATTAAGCAAACCCATAAATGAAGTAACCAACTAATTTACCAAAGACACCCTCAACAGTTTTATCCCAAACGGTAACGTAGCAGCACTAACTTGGCCCATCAGCATTACCTTTTTGCCTGGCAGCACTAACTTTTTGCCCAATAGCATTAAGTTATGCCAGTAGCACTAACTCTTGAGTTACCAGTATAAACCCTAATTTTATTCAAATAGTATTTTCAACCCGTTCCAATCATCAATCTATCCAAACAACACCTCAGAGATTAAACATTCCAATGCTAGCAGTCAAAAATTGAAAGCGACTAACATCAAGTGCTTTTGTGAGTAAGTCTGCAACATTATGATCAGTGTGAATCTTGATCACTTGAATTAATCTCTTCTCATATGAATCCCTAATGAAGTGATGTCTAATCTCAATGTGCTTAGTCTTTGAGTGAAATACTGGATTCTTAACTATGCAGATGGTGCTTTCATTGTCAATGAAAATCTTGGTATTCATGAAGTTGTATCCATAATCCAGCATTTGATTTTGGATCCATAACACCTGACCACAACAATTAGCTGCAGCTACATGCTTTGCTTCAGTAGTAGAGTTGACACTACAGTTTACTTCTTGCATTGCCATGAAATCAATCTACTCCCAAGAAATTGACAACCTCCTGTTGTGGATTTCCTGTCTAAACTTGCACCAGCATAGTCACTATCAGTATAAGCTTCCAAGTCAAATGGTGAGTCCTTAGGATACCAAAGGCCCAATTTAGGTTGACCTTTCAAGTATCTAAAGATTCTTTTCACAGCATGAAGATGTGAAACTTTAGGTGTGACTTGAAATCTTGCACAAGCACATACAACAAACATAATATCAGGCCTTGAAGATGTTAAATACATCAATGATCCAATCATTGATCTATATAAGTGAACATCAACATCTTCAGCTTCTGCATCCTTGAGCAATGGCTTTGAAGTCTCCATGGGTGTACTTGCTATCCTCACAGTTGAAAAACCAAACTTCTTCAAGATTTCATCCACATACTTGTCTTGGCTAATAAAAATCCCATCTTCCTTTTGCATCACCTGCAATCCTAAGAAGAAAGTGAGCTCACCCATAGAACTCATCTGGAACTTCTTGTGCATCAATTTCTCAAACTCAGTGCATAACTCCTTCTTAGTAGATCCAAAAATGATATCATCTACATATATTTGAACTAGTAGAATATCACCTTTGACCTTTTTAATGAACAAAGTCTTGTCTATTGTCCCTCTCTAAAATCTATTTTCCAATAAATAGGTAGACAAAGTCTCATACCAGGCTTTAGGAGCTTGATGTAGACCATATAATGCCTTTTCTACCTTATAAACTCTGTCAGGGAACTCTGGATCTTCAAACCCTAGAGGTTGGCAAACATAGACTTCCTCTTCAATCTTGCCATACAAAAATGCTCTCTTACATCATCTGGTAATACAACAACGCTCATGGATTGAGTCGTAGGCTAAGAACAAATCCTAATTGCTTCAATCCTAGCAACTGGAGCAAAAACCTCATCATAATCTATTCCCTCTTCTTGAGTGTAACCCTGTGCAACCAGCCTTGCTTTGTTTCTAACAACAATACCTCTCTCATCTTTCTTGTTCCTGTAGACCCATTTTGTCCCAATGGCCCTCTTGCCATATGGTAAATCAACCATGTCAAACTTCTTCAATTTAAACTATAGAGCTCATCCTGCTTGCTTTATCCAGCTTGGATCTATCAAAGCTTGAATCACCTTCTTGGGTTCTACTTGTGATAGAAAACAAGCAAATAGACAATTTTGAAAGCCTTTGTGGTACTCATCAAACCATGTTCTTCAGAATTCTTGGTCATCCTTCTTGTTTGAGGTGCTGAATGTAGATCTCCAATAATCTATTCAACTAGATGATCTTTGTGAACTCTTGTTGTTGCAATAGGACTGACAGGCATAAAAGACTCTAAATTATTCATGTCTCCTCCTACAACAAAGTCTTCATCATCATAAGCACCACCAAATATGCCCGTGTCTTCCAAATTAGGCACCTTTTGATCATCTGGAGGATTAGCATTAAAATAAGATAACCCATCAAAGTTAACAAGTGGACTAGCAGTATAAATACTGTTAGTGCTGTTAACATCAGCATCCTTTGTTCCGGCAGTATTAACAGGAGAACTAATAGAAAAACACTGTTAGTGCTGTTAATGTTAATTTTAGCTTCTTTTCCTTGAACAATCAACCTTTCAAATTCTCTTAAATCCTGATCATCCTTGTCATCTCCCTTTGCTGGATCCTCAGTAGTTTTCTTTTCAACATCATCAACAACCTTATCATCTGAGCTCTTAAGACTTGAAGAGATAGGTGATTTAGGAGTCCCATATTGCTTGGTAGCAGTATATGCCTCATGACTAAGGTTGTTTCTCCCAGCTTGACCTTGCATCTATACTTTTCTTGGTAATGCATTTACATTAGTGTTGATTCCCTGCAACAACTGACTTATAATTCATAGATTTTGTCAGTGTATCAATATCAAAAATCCATTCTGGTCCACTTCCTGTAATATTAGGTTTATTTTCAAGAAAAATAATGTGCAAGGTCTCCTCTACTATCCTAGTTCTACTGTTAAATACTCTAAATGCTTTACTATTAACGGAGTCATAGAATGAGTAGTACATAGTACCCAACAAAGAATCCCTCATCAGCCTTCCCATCAAACTTACCTAGGTGATCTAAGGTGTTAAGAATAGTAACAGGACACCTAAATAGTCTCATAAAGCTTATTTTGGTGGATCTCCATTAAAAAGTTCATTAAGGGGTCTTGTTGTGAGGCTTAATTAACATACCTTATTATGTTACTTAACAAGCAGCTTAAACGGCTTAGCCCAAAATGTAGTAGGTAACTTTGAATCAGCTAGCATAGTCCTAGCAGCCTCTATTAGTGTTCTATTTTTCCTTTCAGCTACTCCATTTTTTATGGTGTCCTAGCAATACTAAATTCTCTCTTAATCCCGTTCATCTTATAGAACTGATTCATTTCCTTATTCTTAAATTCAGTTCCATTGTCACATCTGATTATTTTGACTCTGTAATTTATTTGATTTTTTATTCCTGTTATAAAAGCCTTAAGGATTCCACTGGTCTCATCCCTTAGTGCTAAATGATAAACCCACTAAATCTTACTAAAGTCATCTGTGATATAGGCAGTAACATCTCTTTCAATATACTCTTTACAGAAGTTGGACCAAATAAATTAATGTGCACATTTGTAAAGGTTGGTGATTGTGCTCATTAGTTTTGGTCTTACAAGAGGCTTTATGTTGCTTTCCTTTCTGACAAGCAACACTGTATGATTATTTTCAAAATCTTCTTTGTAGGTAAACTCTTTAAAGATTTCCCCTCATAAGATTTGTTTTAGTTTTGAATTTATTGTGCCCCAAGCCTCGATGCAAAGATTAGACTCATCTAATGTCGGCCTTTGCAAAGAGATAAGTTAGACCTCTTGAGGAAAACAACATTCCTTAAATCAACACTGTACATGTTATCCTTTCTAGGAACTTTAAGCAAAACATGATTTTCATTAGTTAACTTAAAGTCAGAAGACAGAACAACACATTCAGTGTCAGTAAAAAGGACACTGTTCTTCTTGTCACACATTTGTGAGACACTAAAAAGATTAAACTCTAGATCCTTAACAAACTACGCATCTTCAAAATCTAATTTTCCTGTCCTGATTTTACCTTTTCCAGTAATCTTATCTCCTTTAGAGTGTTACCAAAGGCAACAAAATCCACCATCAATTTTTTCACTCATATAAGAGGTAGAATTGTTTCCAGTCAATGTGCCTAGTGCACCCCCTGTCAATGCTTTTTTCTGCAACTCTAGCTTGTGGAGTGCCCTACATAAAAAAGTAGAAAATCAGCTTCTCTTGGGGAACCAAGCCTTACAGACTTGGATTGCTTTTGCATCACATAGTCTAATCTTTTAAAGGACCTTGATTGGCACCATTGTTTCTGGATGACATGGTCTAAATACTTTGTATTTTTGGTACTCCAAACCCAACATGCTAAGGCCTTAATAGTATTAGCCTCATTTCCCTTTTTATCACTTACTACTGCTTTTGGCCCAGCAGTAGTAACTTTATCCCTTAACATTATTTAACTTTTTCATTGAAATTACTGTTCTTATTTGTTGTATACTTGTTAAAGGGCCTTCTAACTTGTGAATGTGCTCTATTAAATACATTTGATGTTGGTCTTGCACAATTCATTATTGGTCTTGTGTAGGCAGTATTAATTGGTCTGGCAGTATTAACTGATACTGCTGCTCTTGAAGAGTTTGCCTAGCAGTTATTTAAGCAAGGTTGTCAAAATCGCGATCCTGTTCGTTGGGATCGTTAAGATCCTATGATCCCCACACATAAAAAACAATTAGGATCGTAACATAGATACGAAATTCAAGTGGATCGTATTTATTCAGGGATCGTCGGATGTAGGATCGATCGTTTGGTTAGGATCGTATAATAGCCTTATTTTGGACTTTGGGTAATTTAGGCTAAGGTTTATAAATTTTCATCAAGACGGTTTCATTTTTTTTCTATCCATAATCGTTTAACGATTGAAACATGAAGTAGGTGCACGTATGTAGTATTTTTTTTATCCAAATCATTCATTTATCGCTTGAAACATGAATGAACTTTGTGCAAGTATGTATTACAATATATCTAATGTTCTATTACCATGGTACTTGAACATATAACTTTTTTTCTTTTATCATCCATTTAGATTCGTTAATCATATAAGGGGGAATTTCATATATACCCAATAAATTTTGAAAAATTAAATATTTCTTCAAAACACAAGTTATCAATGCATGTTGTAAAATGCTATTTAAGAATGTTTGGATAAAAAATATAAATATTAAAGTGCTTTTGTGATATATGTAAATGCTCATCATATAAAATATTATATAAAAACATATAGAAATATAAAAAAATAACCTTATACAAAAATATATATGTTTTTCATAGGATCTTACAATCCCGATCCGATCTTACGAATACGATCTTGCAAAGCCGAAAACGATCCTAAGTAAGATCCCGATCCTAACAACCTTGGTATTAAGTGTTTTAAAGCTAGATTTCATTAAGACTGCTCTTGGAACAAAATTTCTTTTTGGATGAGGGTGAGTTATTCTTTGAGAATTTTGGTGATTCACCCTTCTAGCATTGTTCCAGACAGGTTTTTCCCCCATTTTCTTTTCATAAAAATCACAATCTTTGATCAAATGGTTAAATTTGCCACATACATAGCAAGCTTTATTTTTAAACTCAAAATTACTTCCTAATTTATGAGTCATCAAATTATTCTAGTTTCTCTTATTACCTCTAGGACTTTGACTATTTTTCCTATGGTATTTAGCTTGCTTATTGTTCTCTACCTTCTTAACGGACTCCCTGGGTGATTTCACATACTCATAAGATTTAACAAATTCTACTTTAGCATTACTAGGTTTTCTCTGTCTAGACTTAGACCTAGTCTCATTCTCATTCTCACTTCAGATATCCAGTCTTCAATAAGTGGTTCACCAACAGACTTAGGTTTTGACACACTAGTCTTAACTTCACTAGTTGCAGCTGAAGGTACACTAGTTGTTGACTCACTAAATACATATTCACCCTTATCAGCAAGTACCAAATCAAGTTTAGGGCGCATGAAGTTTCCAGTATAGGGAGGGGGAATAGCATGATACCCTTTACTTATTTTGTACCTATCATTCACCTGACTATCAAATACTTGACTGCCAAACACTTGACTATCATACCCTACACCAGACTTGAACTTATCACATATTTGACTATCTAACAGTTTGCTTAGATTCTTAGATGAATTTTCAAACTTTTCTAAGGTAAGTTTTAAATCATCTCTTTCTATTTCAGCTTTTTCAAATTTCTTTCTAAGCTTTGTTAGTGCATTATCTCTTAACATAATATCAAGTTTTAAAATCTTTATGTCCTCTTCAAAAACAGCCTCATTCTTTTTATTACACAAAGCCTAGTTTAGCCTCTACAGATTCTAGACCTGCTTTATAAGCTCCCATACATTTAATTGAGACTTATTAAAATTTTTTGTTAGATTATCATAATGTTATTTGAGAGTTTCATAAGATTTTAAACATGCTTTAGAACAAGTTGATACCTCAGTGTCTTGAGCTGAAGAACTTGAAGAAGTATAGGCCATAAGTGCAAAATTGGTAGGTTCTTCTTTCAAGCCTGTCACTCCAAATCATAACCCAAATCCAAATCCATCACACTGAGATACTAAAGCATTTGAAGTAGTTTCCTCAACTGGCACAATCCTTCTTGTTGTCTCCCTGTTTTTACTGTCTTGATTCTTAGGTGCCATGCATTCCCTAGCAAAATGACCTCGTCTGTGGCAATTATAGCATTCCACCTTGGTCTTGTCAAAGTCAATGGTATCAGTCCCATTAACACCTAAATTCCTTCTTGTCTTCTTGAGAAATCTCTTTGCTATATTTGCCAGCATTGCCATCTGCCACTTCAAGTCCATCTCCTCTAAATCATCAGGATCAATTTGCTTTAGGTCTTCATTATCCAATTATAAACTGTTAGACTGACTAGCAAAGAAGGAGTAGATCACATCATCACTTAAACTATCAACATTTGGTAAATTAGAAGCATTATTCTTAGAGTTAGCATCAGAAACACCATGAGCAGTCTTAACTGCTTCATTGGTGCTGCTAGTGATATTGGAAGACACAAAAGCTACCTTTTGTGTGTTTTGGTTTGTGCTAGATTACCCTATGATTTCAGCTTCATAAATCTTCAGATTGTTGTACAAGTCATCCAAGCTTAGATCTTCTAAATCAGGTTTGTTCCTCCAAATCAGGGTATGAGTCTTCCACTCGGATGGCAGACTTCTTAATAACTTCAGATTCACATCTTCTTGAGAAATAGTTTCTCTATGAATCTCTAGTTGACTGATAAGTTTTTGCAGCCTATCATCGATCTGGTCAAGTCCTTCTAAGCTTTTTCCATTGAAATTCTTATACTGCTGTTTAAAAAGTATCTTTTGTACTTTCTTTGACTCCTTATTACCTCCAAAACTCTTCTCTATAGCTTCCATCATAGTCTTGGCACTTTTGTAGGTGTTGAACTTTAGTTGATGTTCATTAGGGAGAGCCATCAACAAAGTACCTCTTGCCTTTAACTCATTCTTCCTTGCTAGCTTCTGTTCTGCAGTGGTAGGAGGTACTGATGTCTCAACACCATCAACAGTTCTTGTTGGCAGGGGTGAGTCACCATTTAAGATTACTTCCCAAATAGCATAATTAGTCATTAAGAAGTACTGTTCAATCCACATCTTCCAAAGCTCAAATTCGCTTGGATTGAGCACTGGAAGTTTTGCAGCAACAAATACTTGTGCAGATACTGGCTCCATTTTTTCTTGAAACAAATAGATCTTGTGTGTAGAATGGTTCTTCTTATTCAAAGTTTCTCAAAAAAGCTCTGATACCACTTGTTGATCCCACTTGAATAGATCTTGCTTAGCTTGTAAAAAGGCTTAGTTGTATTGAATAAATCCAAGACAACTATGGTAGAAACTTTGATTGAATATATCAAAGACTATGCGGAATCTAGTCTATGATACTAAGAAGACCAAGCAATAAAACAATGACAAACAAGATTGTATAATACCAAACTTTAAGCCTCAATATATTAATACGAACACTCTTAATAGTGTTAGGGTTATACAAAACCTTGAAGCTATAAATGACTGAATATAAAAATGAGATATATGAACTACATGCCCTGGGGTCTCCTTTTATACACCAAGAAACCCTAATGGGCTTACAACACGTTTTTACTCATACATATCTTTTCCTAAAATATCTCATACATATCTCTTTAGCAGTACTAAAACAGACTAACAGTACTAACTAAGTGTAACAGCAGAAACTCTTCTAGCAGTAGTAACATTTTGTATTGGCAGTACTAATATTACACTACCAGTAGTAATGACTTAGAACTTTTTCTTCAATTTTGAGCAGCAGCAGTAACTCCAACCAGCAGTTGTAACTTGAACCAATAGTAGTAATAGTTAAGAATCCCTTTATTCCTAACACGTATCTAAACGAACATAGTTGTGAACAGGGGGTGGAGGTGTTTAGGATTGCTTATAGTATTTAAATGCCAAAAAAGAAGTTAATTTTGTTGATAATTTGACTTAAAAAATGCCAAATATTGAGTTTTAAGGGTTGAATTGAAAGAAAATGAAAAATCTCCTTATGTTGTTTGAACAAGATGAAAGTGAAACTATATTATTATTGTTGTATTACGATATTTTCAATTTTGTATTTTAAAGCAACATAATTCACTTACAAAAGGGGTCAATGGGTGAAAATGGGTTGGTCCGGTTTAGGTGTTCCTGGTTTTTTTTTTAAAAGGGATTACAATTTGATGATCAATTTGCATTTGAAAATTGTAAAAGTTTTCACCCTTTCCCATTGGAATGTGATCAATAATGAATTTGTGGATTGGTGCTTTGTTCTCTTCAATGATATATAATAATACAAAGTTATGTTTCTTGATCATCTTTTGCATAGTGATGTAACTTTTCATCTTAAAACAACTATTTTTGAGCGAAGTTGTGCGTAATAATCGTTAACTGTGGTTCAGTCATCACTTGCTTTTAGCAAATCACTAAGATTCCCTCTACGCCCAGGAAAAGGTGTCTCTAGAGAATGTTGCATAGTTAAGGCCAATCATTTCTAGGCTGAACCACCTGACAAGGATTTACACCAATATGATGTGAGTTATTTTGGTCGTAAATTATATGTTGTTTGACTTAAGACTGATATTCTTTTGTGATTTGCGTAGGTTACCCTCACACCTGCAGTGACCTCACGTGGTGTGAACCATGCAGTGACGACACAACTGGTGAAACTGTACAAAGAATCTACAAAATCATTTACCTGTTTGTAAGCTTTGTCAAAAATTTGCTTGATTGCATATAAAGCTTTTACCCTTGAAATCCTTATCCTTGTATCCTGCCATATGCTTCATGTAGGTACACAATTTCTTTCTTTGTTCTACTTTGGTAGGTGGTTTGTTCCTTTTCTCTTCATATCTTTTTGCAGCAAAGAATTTATTTCTAGCTGCAATAAATTCCATTAGCAGTCTAGTTTTCTCTTCAACATAATATGTTCTCTCTCTTCTGCTTGAAGCCTTTTAGCTAATTGATCATTTGCATCTATTCTTGCTTCACATGATATCCCATTTTCAATCAATGCCAGCAGTACTAGCTTCTTCTTTTCTTTTCCCTTTCAAGCCCGACTTCTTTATCCTAACTCTGCTCTGTGTAAGTCCTTTTAGCCATATCAGCATCATATTCTATTTGATCTTTGCCTTTAACTTTCACTGGTTTCTCAGGCTATTACATGATCCCTTTTCCTTTATCTTTTGGATCAAGTTGTTGTTGAGGTGGTACTATTGGTCTTGTAGCAGTCTTACTAGCTTCTTTTATAATTACTCCTCTTGTTAGTCTTGTAGCAATCTCACTAGATACTCCTTTTTTCCTTTGATTTTTCTTTTGATTTCACACTTCTCATTTTCATAAGGGTCTAAGCAATTGTGAGATCATTCATTTCAATAAACAATTGTTGTTGGTGTTGGAGGAAGTTACTTGGTTCACAGTACTAAACGATTTCACCAGCTAGTAGCAACTGGGCACTCGCGTAATAACAGGTTCAACAGTAGTAATATTAATACTGGTAGTAGTTATTAATGTATTAGGAGTATTAATTTCAATATCATAACCATACCTCCCCTGAGTCTCTGCATCCTCTTGAAACCATGAAAACCCTTCCTCTTGGTCAAATTCATTCCTCCCCTGTTTGGATGCATCCTCCTGATCACCTAAACTCTTTTCAACAAAAGACTCTATCTTGACTTTGAATAACCTCCTCTTGAGTTATGAAGTTCTTGACTTTTTTTCTTTTCTAACTTCTGACTCTCTTCTTCGATTAGTTACATTCAATATACTGAGCAGTCTTGATATTTTCCAACTAGGCGAAGAACCATTTAAGACAATTTTGTATAGTTTCCATCAATTCATTTAGTTTCATTCTGTCCTCCCCACTTCCAAATGTGTTAACTCTTGTAGAGGTGGATCATTGGACTGGTTTAGGACACCTCTCAAAAACCTAGGTTGAGCAGGTATGTCCCCAATATGTATCTTGGCACCTTGGGACTACTACCTGATCCATGTTCCTGAGGAATAGGCGCGCTAAGTGTTGCAGATGGTTAGTCCTAATGATTTGTTACCACTGTCATGCTCAGTCTTCTAAGCTAGAAGCAGTAGTGGCAGCCCTTTCCATTATGTTTCGCCTCTCCTCATGGACAGTCTCATCTTGGCTACAAGGGTGTTGTCCACTTCAGACTGAGATATCTCAGTTGGCCTTTCTTTTGGTTTTCCTATGTTTGTGGCCTTTCTTTTAGGGTGTGATGATGATGCAACAGTTTGGATTGGTTCTACATGATATGGTGAAGCAGTAGTAGGTGTGTGTTGGGGTTCAGTGGGTTATCCTGAACCTTCACCCTCTACTGCTTGTGTTCCCAACATAGATGGAAACAATGGTGTAACTGTCTCTGAAAAATCTTTTCTTTCCTATCATGTTTGCAAAAACCTTTTTATTCATGAGAAGAGTATATTATTCATACATTAAATACTACTGCCAAGATTTTTCAATTTTGATGTTAAAAAATTAGTTGTTAAAAACCTTGGATACATTAAAAACTTTTTAGAATTAGGATCCAATTTCTCAACATACCATCAAAAATCAATTTAGAAAAATTTAATTTTTGATTCTTAGCCAAACATATAACTGCAGATGCAATATTATTACCAAATTCATTCCAAGCAGTTGATTTAGAACTTAAACATTATAAGATGGTATGAATAAGATACTTCTATTGAGGGAAAAAATAAGATTTATAAAAAGTAAGTTTATTAGAAAGATTCTCATATCCCATCAATTAAATGTTTTCAAAAATTTTAGTATTTGTTAGACAAGCAATACCATCCTCATCAATGAAGTGAAGATCTCTCCTCACAGATGATTCTATTATTACTATAGTCTTGCCATCAACTTTGGCCGAGTATTTGTGTTTCATTCTTTGACTGTTTGGTCTTTTACAGTAGACCAAAACTGGGCTCATTATAGGACAAACTAGATAGTTGGACTTACAGTTAAGGCATATCGTATTGGGTTAGCATTCAGAAAGTCCACTATCTCATCAAAATCAACATTCTCCGTGGATTTTTCCATGTAAGCAACCATGTTATGTGAATCAGCAAACTTTTGAAGCCTTATTAATGATAATCATTGAAGTCGGTGATGAAATGATTGCGGGTTTGTATATTGAGGAGAGTATTAGACAAGATTTAATATTATATGTTTGATTGTATGCGCTTAAATAGGTAATAAAGGAAACCTATACGCGAAGTTTTCGTTTTATAGTCCTACAATACCCTCAGGAGTTGTAACACCAATGGTAACCTAACAGTAGTAAGTAGCCTAGCAACACTAACTTTTGCCTAGTAGTACTAACTTTGTTCTAACAGCATTAACATAGCAATATTAAGTATAACTAGCAGTACTAATTATACTTACCAGTAGAAAGTTAAAGTTACAAGTACTTACTCTAATTTCCATCCTTAGCAGCTTTTGCATTCCATTCCAATCATCATTTGTGTATAACCCGCTGCACATTAACACAATTAACCTCCCTTTAATCAATACTTTAGAGGTTAAGCATTCTAATACTTGCAATCAGATATTGAAATATGCTAACATCAAATGCTTTTGTGAGCAAATCTGCAACATTCTAATCTGTGTGAATCTTGATCATCTGAATAAGCTTCTTCTCATTGGAATATCTGATAAAGTGATGCCTAATCTCAATATGCTTTATTTTTGAGTAAAAAACAGGGTTCTTTACATGCAAATAGTACTCTCATTATCAATATGAATCTTAGTCTGCATAAAGTTATATCTATAATCCAACAATTGATTTTGGATCCAAAGCACCTGTCCATAGCAATTGGAAGCAGCTATATACTCAGCTTTAGTTGTTGAATTAACAACCATAGTCTGCTTCTTGCATTGCCATGAAATCAACCTGCACCCTAGGAATTGACAACCTCCTATTATAGATTTCCTATCTAAACTTGCTCCTGTATAGTCACTGTCAGTATATGCCACCAAATCAAAAGGTGAATCCTTAGGATACTAAAGGCCCAACTTAGGTTGACCTTTTAAGTATCTAAAGATCCCTTTCACAGCATGAAGATGTGAAACTTTAGGATTGACTTGGAATCTTGCACAAACACATACTGCAAACATAATATCAGGCCTTGAAGAAGTTAGATACATCAATGAACCAATCATTGATCTATATAAATGTTCATCTACATCTTCACCATCTGCATCTTTGAGCAAATCCTTTTGAGTTTCCATAGGTGTTCTTGCTGTCTTGACATCACTAAAACTAAACTTGTTCAAAATCTTATTCACATACTTGTCTTGACTAATGAAAATCCCATCTGCCTTTTGCGTCACTTGCAGACCTAAGAAAAATATGAGCTCTCCCATAGAACTCATTTGGAACTTCTTATGCATCATCTTATCAAACTCAGTACACATCTTCTTCCTTGTAGACCCAAAAATGATATCATCAACATATACTTGAACTAACAGAATATCACCTTTGTCTCTTCTGATAAATAAGGTCTTGTCTATCTTTCCTCTCTGAAACCTATTATCCAACAAATAAGTTGACAAGGTTTCATACCAAGCTCTAGGAGCTTGATGCAAACCATATAGAGCCTTTTCTACCTTGTAAACTCTGTTAGGGAAGTTTGGATCTTCAAATCCTGGTGGTTGACAAACATAGACTTCCTCTTCAATCTTTCCATATAGAAAATCACTCTTGACATCCATCTGATACACCACAAAGTCTTTAAATGAGGCATAGGCTAAGATTAGCCTAATTTCTTCAATTCTAGCAACATGAGTAAAAACCTCATCATAATCAATTCCTTCCTTTTAGGTGTATCCTTGTGCAACCAATCTTGCTTTATTCTTAATCACAATGCCTCTTTCATCTTTCTTGTTTCTGTACACCCATTTAGTACCAATGGCCCTTTTGCCATTAGGTAAATCCACCAAGGTCCAAACCTGTTGTAACTTGAACTGCAGAAGCTCCTCTTGCATAGCTTCTATCCAGCTTGGATCTTTTAATGCTTAAATTACCTTCTTGGGCTCTTCTTGTGATAAGAAACATGCAAACAGACAATTCTGAAAGTCTTTATGATTGGTCCTCTGCTGCACTGAACTAAACATAGCTTGTTCAGTCACACTTTTTGTCATCCTTCTGGTTTGAGGTGCTGAATATATGTCTCTAATGATTTGTTCAACTGGATGATCCTTGTGAATTCTGGTAGTTGGAATAGGACTGACAGGGATATGTGTATCCAAATTGTTTATGTCAGCCTCTGCACCAACATCTTCATCATCATCTGAATAAACAATATCTTTCAATTTAGGAATATGTGGATCATCAACACATCCATAGACTATATTTTCATCAACAACATTATCCTCAATGCCAGCAGTCTTAACAGTTGGACTAACAGTATTAATATTGTTAGTGATGTTGACATTTGCATCCTTCTCTTAATTTACTCTTGGCTCTATTGTACTTGTAACCTCACTATCTTCATTCCCTAGATCTTCAGTATCCTTCTTTTCCTCCTTCCCTGATGGTTTGAATCCAGCATCAGGAGAATCCTTTTAATCTTGAGAGAATAGTAGATCAGCAGGCCACATTGGTAGTAGAATGTAATCTTTGTCGGGTACTGTCTCCATTCTAGCTTTACCTGCATCATTACATGCTTTTGTACCTACATTACCATTAAACTGATTCCTTGCAACAACTGGATTATAATTCATTGAATTTGTTAGAGCAACTATATCAAAAATCCAATTAGGTCTACTTCCTGCAATATTAGGTGTATCCTCACTAAACTTAACATGCAGGTTCTCTTCTACTATCCTAGTTCTACTGTTGAATACTCAGAATTCTTTGCTATTGGTAGAGTATCCTACAAAGAACTCTTCATCAGCCTTTCCATTAAATTTACCTAGGTGATCTATGGTATTAAGGATTGTAACAAGACACCCAAATGGTCTTATGAAATTTAAGGCAAGTTTTCTATCTAGAAAAAGTTCATAAAGGGTCTTGTTGTGAGGCTTGATAACTAACACCTTATTTTGGACATAACAAACAGTATTAACTGCTTTAGCCCAGAAAGTTGTTGGCAATTTTGAATCAGCTGGCATAGTCCTAGCAGCCTCTATTAGTGTCCTATTTTTTTCTTTCTACTACTCCATTTTGTTGTAGAGTCATAGCAACACTAAATTCCCTCTTAATACCCTTCATTTCACAGAACTGATTCATGACCTTATTCTTGAATTCAGCCCTATTGTCACATCTAATCACTTTAACCATAAGGTCTATTAGATTTTCTATGCCTGTTATGAATATTTTAAGGATTTTACTACTTTCAACCTTAGTGGCTAAAAAGAAAACCCAGCTAAACCTACTAATGTCATCAATGACAACTAGGCATTACATCTTTTTCATTAAACTCTTTACAAATGTTAGGCCAAACAAATCCATGTGCAACATTTGTAATGGTTGGCTGATTGAACTGACTGTTTTGGTCTTACAAGAAGCTCTGTGTTGCTTTCCCTTCTGACAAGCAACACAGGTTTGATTAATTTCAAAAAGTTTTGAAGGTAAACCTCTTACAAGGTTTCCCCTTACCAGTTTATTCATTGTTTTGAAATTTACATGTCCAAGCCTCCTATGCCAAAGATTAGATTCATCTGGTGTGGCTTTTGCAAAGAGACAAGTGAGACCTCCTTGAGGAACAACATTCTTTAAATCAACACTGTACATGTTATCCTTTCTAGGAACTTTAAGCAATACATGATTTTCATCAGTTAACTTAAAGTCTGGAGACAGAACAACACATTCAGTATCAGTAAAAAGAACACTATTCTTCTTGTCACACATTTGTAAGACACTGAAGAGGTTAAACTTTAGTTCCTTTACAAAATACACATCTTCAAAATCTAATTTACCAGTTCTTATTTTACCTTTCCCAGTAATTTTCCCTCCTTTAGAATTACCTCTAAAGGCAACAAATCCTCCATTAATTTCTTCATAATCTGTAAGATAGGATCTGTTTCCAGTCATGTGCCTAGAGCATCCACCGTCAATCACTCCTTTATCCTTCGAATCTTGCTGTGGATTGCCCTGCACGTAATGGTAAGAAAATTAGTTTCTTTTGGGGACCCAAGCCATTACTGACTTGGATCTGCCTTGTGCATCAACATAGTCAAATCTTTTAAAGGACATTGATGCACTATTGTTTCTGTAGACATGGTCTAAAACTTTGTGCTTTGGTCTCCAAACCCAACATGTTGAGGCCTTAACAGCATTTCCCTTGTTTCCCTTAACAGCACTAAGAACTGCTTTTGGCCTAGCAGTATTAACTACTGCATTTGGCCTAGCAGCATTAACATTTTTATCATTTACAGTAGTTACACTCTTATTAAAATTACTGTTATTAGCTGCTGTTATTTTGTTAAAAGGCCTTCTAGCAGTTGAATATGCATTATTAATAACATTTTTCATGGGTCCTGCACTATTCACTGTTGTTCTTGGTTGAACAGTATTAACTGGTCTAGCAGTATTAAGTGAAATTAGGCCAGGCCTAGTTAAGACTGTTCTTGGAACCATGTTCCTTTTTGGACTAGGGTGAGTTAATTTAGAGAAATTCTATTTGTTCACCCTTTGAACATTGGTCCAAACTTGTTTTGCAAATCTTCCATTATTATACCAGTTTTTGCAATCATTTTTCAAATGATCAAAACTATCACACACATGACAAGCTTTGTTGAACATTTCAAAATCATTCCCTAACATTTGAGACATCTTCTGGTTCCAATTTCTCTTGTTCCCTCTAGGACTAGGTGTGTTTTGCCTATTTTTATCAACTGATGTTTTCCTAGGAGATTTTACTTGCTCAGTAGACTTAACAAAGTTTATCTTAGCAAAACTAGGTTTATTAAACATCTCAACTGTTTTAATCTTAGGCACATCTTCTTCCTCACTTTCAGACACCCAATCCTCAATAATTGGGGCTCCATTTTCTTTCCTAGCATTCTTAGGTTCATTAGTCTCAACAGTAGGCTTTTCAACTACAGACTCACTAGCAGACTTATTCACTTCCACAAAATCATCTAGACTAGGATAAACTAAATCATGCTTAGGTGGCATAAAATTCCCAGTATAGGGAGGTGGGACAGCATTATACCCTAATCCTGTTTTACACTTATCCATTATCTGTCTGTCTAGAAGTTCACTTAGGCTTTTTGATGAATTTTCAAATTTTTGTACTGTAAGTTGAACCTCATCCTTTTCTTTTGTAACCAACTCCAACTTCCTTTTAAGCTCTGTAATATCTAAATCTCTTAAATAGACTTCACGTTTTAAGAGTTTTATATCTTCCTCATATACAGACTCATTTTTCTTAAAGACTACCAGTCTAGCTTCTATAGATTCTAAACCAGTTTTATAAGAGACAACACTTATCCTAGCTATTCTTAAGTCTTTAACTAATTGTTCATTTTGTTCTTTTAGATCTTTTACACTTTCTAAACAAGATGAACAACAATTTGAGTCATTAGATACCTCAGAGTTTATAGAAGAATTTGAACTTGTTGAAGATCTTCATTATCAAGCTATGGAATACTTGGTTGGCTAGCAAAGATGGAATAAATCATAGCATTACTAAAATTTTCACCAGATTTTAAGCTATCAGCAGCACCCTGAGTGCTAGCAGTATTAACACACTGACTGGTATTAACTGCTCTAGATGCATTGTTAGTGCTGCCAATAGATAGAAAGGCTACATTGTGTGAGTTAGTGGTTGAGTTAGATGTCCACTTGACCTCTGGTTCATAAGCCTTCAGGTTGTTGAAGAGGTCATCCAAACTTAATGTTTCAATCTCTGGTTTGTTCCTCCACACAATAGTATGCATAGTCCATTCTTGTGACAAACTTCTCAAGAACTTTTGATTGATGTCTTCTTGAGAGATAACTTCACCATGCATCTCTAGTTGACTAATTAGCTTTTGAAGCCTTTCATAGGTTTGTTCAATCACCGCTGTACTGGATGCATCAATGTTTTCATACTGCTGCTTAAGAAGACTTTTCTGTGTTTTCTTTGTAGCAGTATTACCTCCAAATCTGTTCTCAATAGCCTGCATCAGTGACTTAGCATCCTTATATTGAATTTTAATTGATGCTCATTAGGTAAGGCCATCAATAAAGTGCTTCTTTCCTTCAACTCTGCCCTTCTTTGTGCCTTCTCTTCAACAGTTATAGGAGGGATAGCAATCTCCTT
Source organism: Tanacetum coccineum (assembly GCA_026074375.1). Taxonomy (NCBI): domain Eukaryota; kingdom Viridiplantae; phylum Streptophyta; class Magnoliopsida; order Asterales; family Asteraceae; genus Tanacetum; species Tanacetum coccineum. The sequence continues at coordinate 25,667 of BQNB010062611.1, forward strand.
ACCATCAACAAGTTTTGTTACTATGAGTGCATTACCATTTCTATGATTTCCCATACAGTATAATCAATGCACTGTAGGTACTAATCCATCCTCATCTTCCATAGATCGTACTCACCAGGTTGGACTATGGGTAGCTCGATG
>BQNB010062612.1:5187-36010 GCA_026074375.1 Tanacetum coccineum
AGGACATCCCTTAGATGTAACTGGATTTTGTTGGGCGGGAAAATGGTTTTGGGTAGATTGGCAGTTTTGGCCCCTCATCTCTTATAACTTCATTGCAAACTTCGCCCAGTTTGTAATTTCGACCCTTGTCTTGTAACTCTTGCAATACAACTTGAGGTTTGGCAATTATAGTCCCTCAAGTTATACTTTCTTCATTTGGTTGACTTTTGACTTTGTCTTTTCTATTCCGTACTCGGTTTTGTCGTTTGTGGCTTTGTTTTTGTCATGTTCTTTAATATCCGTTTCCTGCATAATACAAATGCAAAACATACAAATACGATGTATTTTGGTACGTTTTTAGTCATTTAAGTTCGTTTTTAATGGAAAATGGTATGTGTAATTAAGCACATACCAAGTACCTTGATTGTTTTTGAATTTTTTATAAACGCTCCCCCTCAACATGTGCACCGATTAACCAAAAATGTTTAGCACAAGGAGGATGAAGTATACACATGAGTCTACAAAATCACAACTTTTATTAGTTTTCATATTTAAATCACATTTTCTCTCCTTATTAAAATTTTTAAACCGTTTGATATTTTGGATACCAATGGATTTGAATATGTTGGAAAAACTAAGAGAAAAATGTGTTGATTAATCACAACCCGAATGGGGAACATATTAATGCTCCCCCTTAAGAGGGATTCTGTTAGTGTCTTATATGATAGGTTTAAAGGATTTTGAATTTAATGAAAAATGCATACACTGACACATAACACTAAATACAACACTACTCAATAATGTACAAGATACAATATATACACCACAAAAGATATTGACCTGAATGCAGAGATGACGTGGTCATTCGGTTCTCTAAAGTAGTCTGTAGTCAATATCTCATACGCGACCACCAACAAAGCATTCCAAGTTCCAAAAGAACCTTCTGGTCTTGAGTCTCCATCCAATGGCATGTATAAATTCCTTGCTCCTTGTCACATCCTTAGCAGTCCAAAACCGCGTGTTCATACCCGGATTGAGCCGATTAACCTTATACTCCTTAACTCTGTAATCCAGTGCTTCCATAATATTTGTTAACATACCATCACTAAATTTGTAAATCTCATTGAACCTCATGATCTTTCGTTCATTGTTATCGACAGGGAACACAACTGCATAAGGCATCTTAGTGATTGTATAGTCATGCTTGTATTCGAAGCCTGTTGCATCCCATCTTAGTTTAGTGAGATTCAGTTGTTTTTGGTAACTCGCAATGCCGAGCGGGAAGTCTTCAACCCGCTGTCGAATTACTAAGTTGTGTGTCCATAGATTAACAGCAGTAGAAAGCTTACGTTTGTCTGAGCCAGGAAGATGATTAAGATGACCTTGTAGAAGCAACAGATTCAGGTCTTCGAAGTTACTAGGATACAAGTTTTTGAAATCCTTTTCTGTAATCATGTATTCTTAATAATCAGCTCTGCGCAGTGTGATCTCTTTCAAGTAGTCGTATCCGTAGCGAGAGTAGGCTTTTAAACTAACAACACTGATTATACACATGTGAGTTCTGACTGCCTTGCGGCATGATTCAGCAGTGTGTCGGTCAATGTAGAATTTTTGACGATTAAACCACCAATGAGAGATACCATAAGAGGCACTTATGTCATAGGTGCAAACATCATCGATCCACATATGCTTAGGTACGAGTAGTTCAAGTCCAAATTCATGATTACGAGTAGCCTTCATCTTGGAAATTGACAAAGCTTGTCCACATCCCTTACTGCCATATCGCAAATAATCCAAGTCTTTATTGAAAAAGAATTGAATTTGAATAGTGACATGACCTGGTGGGCCACTGAGAGGCAGAGGTCTGCTAATATCAATTCTGACTTGATTACCTTCTGGATTGGCCTAGTCAATCTAATCTGTAAGCATCTTGTGACACTCTTTCATCTGGAACTGAGATGAACGACGTCTAGGTGGAAAGCTTTAACGACTTCATAAGCTTGACCTTCTAAATCTGCTTGAGTAATCTTGGTCTTTCCCATCTTTTGGCAATACCAGTTCATAAACGTCCGCATGTCCCCAGTCTTTTCAAGTAAAGAGTTTTCTGCCGGAGCTTGATACGTGGAAGCTAAAGCATTGGCCTAGTTTGTGGAGTCTGATAGAACTCCTTAGATCGTTGTAAGCTCAGTTTATTTAAACTTATATCTAGGATTAACAATAACATTGAACATAACATATGTATAACAGAATTAACATAAGAACAATGATATTGTAACAAGGTTTTTTCATTAACAAGCTCAGTTTTTTCATTATAACTAATCTATAACAGGATCAAGTTACCTTGACCTTAAGACTACACCACCACTATAGACGTCTACATCTCTAACTCTTGCACATACACACGTTTTCTTTTTTGTGTACTTATAAACTACACGCCTATGAATCTCTTTATATAGAGAGATATCAAGGCTTACAAAGGAAGATAAACATTAGACAACTAAATCTTTTAAACATTAAGGAATATCTTCTATTATCTTTATATTCTTAAGAAGATCTTCCAGAATCTTCATATGTCTCCTACATCTTGTAGAATTCTTTAATGACGATTTTGATCCTTTTGTTTCATTCTTTTGTTCTTTTGTCTCATTAAATCTATAATTCCCAACAATCTTCCCCTATTTGATGATGACAAAACAAACAATGTTCTTGTACGAACTTCATCATAAAGCCTTTAATCAAAGCTTCCCCTGAAGTTGAGATCATGGATCTCCCTGAATGAAACAAACTTCCCCTTAGTTTAGATTTCCTTTGTAACCTTGCCATATCACACATAATAAGCTGCAAATCATGAATACTCTGTAATCTTCTTCCCCCTTTTTGTCATAATCCAATAGGGGTATTATGAAGATAAGCAACTTGAATCTTTACAACTACAAATCATATACTATACTACTAATCCAGCCTTCCAATGTCTCAAATTACCCTCCATGACGCATAAAAAGAATAATGAATTCAAGACAGTAGAAACTTAAACTAGAAGTAGTAACAATGACTAGCAGTAGTAAAAACCTTCACCTCATGTGGTACATGTAAATGGTTAAACATTATAACAATAAGCTTCCCCTGAAACCCATATGTTAACCATTTCTTGAATCTTCAATTCTGTAGGCTCTATGTAATGATCACTAATAAAGAAAACTAAGTATAACAAATTTGATGCTGAAGTAGAATAACCCAAACTTGTGTCTTATGTCTTGTGCTATCCATGTGACTCCAAACTCATACGTAGACCAAAGTATAAGTAGATCGCAATCTCTTAATAAAATCCTCAACTATATGAGACATTAAGCACAACAATGTAACTCCTTAAAGTGATAGCAAATGTGAGCATTAAGCACCATAAGAAAAATTACACGCCTTTGCTAGATTTTGACAAGTCTTCGTCACATCGTTTCTAAGCACGAACAAGTTACCTCCAAATGTTGTAAGCCATTTAAGATATGATAAGAACACAAACCCAAGTAATTCCACTTCATCATCAAATAAGTGATAAACAATCATCTCTATAACCAATTAATTCAAATAATCCTAAAAACGAGCCTTTTAAACATTTTAAATAAATCTGAAACTCAAAAATCACAAATAGCTAGCAATAGCATCTTTTTAACTCCGAACAGTAGAAACTACTTTTAAACAAATAGTAGTAACTGCTTAAAGTACTCTAGCAGTAGAAACTTAAAACTGTTCAAAATCTTCAAATTTGTCCAAGAACGCTACCATGTTTTATCCAATATCGGACAATACAAACAGTTTTAATTTTCGAAACTGGTAGCACTAATATCGTCTTGGCAGTACTAAGTAAACAGACAGTAGTAATCACAAATACTAGCAGTATTAAGTATTTATACCTGGCATCATTAATATGTATGAGTAGTAGTGAATAAAGATAACATCACAAACATATACTCCCATCAATAACCACGAAGCAGTTAAAACTTTTACCAACAATCTGCGCATAATAAGTCAAACCCTTAAATTTAGGGTTTTCATATCATAATAAGTAATAAATAATAATCTACATATTGTTAAGTTTGATAGAATTCCTTAGATCATTTAAGCTCAGTTTGTTTAGAACTTATATCTAGGATTAACAATAACAATATGCATAGTGAAATTAAATAAAGAACATCAATCTTATTTGAACAAGGTTTTATTATCATACGTTTCCACCAAGCCTCAATTCTATATGATCATTATAGAACGGTTACCAACTGTAATAGGAATCAAAGATCCTTGAGGCTACACTACACAAACTAGACGTCTACATTGATCCAGTATACACACACACACATTTTTCTAGATACAATAACTTATGTCTATGAAACTCTTTATATAGAGAGTTTAAGACTTACAAAGGAAGATAAACATTAGACAACTAAATCTTTTAAACATTAAGGAATATCTTCTGTTATCTTTATCTTCTTAAGGAGATCTTCTAGAATCTTCATATTTCTCCTACATCTTGTAGAATTCTTTAATGACGATTTTGATCCTTTTGTTTCATTATTTTGTTCTTTTGTCTCATCAAATCTATAATTCCCAACAATCTTCCCTTATTTGATAAAGACAAAACAAACAATGTTCTTGTACGAACTTCATCATAAAGCCTTTAATCAAAGCTTCCCCTGAAGTTGAGATCATGGATCTCCCTGAATGAAACAAACTTCCCCTTAATCAGATTTCCTTTGTATCATGCCACAGCAAGAATCTATAAGTCGCAACCTGTTAATATTTCTTCCCCTTTTTTTGTCATAATCTAATAGGGGACTTATGAATGTAAGCAACTTTGATTTCAACAACTTAAACCCAATATCACACTACTAACCCAAATTTTCCAATGACTTGAATTACCCTCCATGACGCATAATAAGAATAATGAATCCAAGCAGTAGAAATCTAAACTAGCAGTAGTAATAATGACTAGCAGTAGTAAAAACCTTCACCTCGATGATAAATGTAAATGGTTAAACATTTTAACAATAAGCTTTCCATGAAACCCATATGTTAACCATTTCTTGAATCTTCAATTCTATAGGCTCTATGTAATGATTACTGATGAAGAAAACTAAGTATAACCAACTTGATGCTGAAGTAGAATAACCCAAACTTGTGTCTTATATCTTGTACTATTCATGTGATGTCAAACTTATAAATAAATCTATGAAATATAAGTAGATCGCAACCTCTTGACAAAAATCCTCATCTTCTATGAGACACATAACCAAAGTGATAGCAAATGTACGCATTGAGCACCATAAGAGAAATCGCACACTTTTGCTAGATTTTGACAAGTCTTCGTCACATCGTTTCTAAGCATAAACAAGTTATCTTCAAAGTGTAACACCCACTTTAAGATATGATAAGAACACACATCCGAAAAACTCCACTTCAACTTCAAATAAGTAATAAACAACCTTCTTCGTAATCAATTAATCTAAGAAAATATGAGCCATTAAACTTTTTAGAACATTAAAAATCATAACCTATTAGCTTCCCCTTAAACGAAGCATCATGTTCAATCCGAGATCCAAACCATGTGCGTGTTATCCGTTATCGAATAGAGCTGGCTGTACTAAACCCTTCTGGCAGCACTAATATATCACAATGTATATTAGCAACACTTTATCTGTCACTAAACTGTTACCAGCATGTTACTAATTTGCATTCTCCTTCCTCCCATTCTTTTGTGATACTTTTTAGTATCAGTAAATTGTCACTTTGTGTCAACTTTGGCATCAGTAGTAACCATTAACGGGCATCACTAACTTCTCTTATGGCAGTAGTAAGTGTAAACACAAAGTTTCATCCGAGAATGATTAGAAGTATGTCAAACTTGTTTCTGTAAGAGAGATTTAAACCTGTTAATCTTGAACGTACTTCAAAAAGTGTCACATTCCGTAATCACATCGTATATCAACCTTCTTATGTGATACAAGCATCAAAACAAAAATAACATGTAAATCACATAGCTTGTAATCCACGCGTCTTTCCTTGGTAGCATAAACACTTATGATTACTACTAGCAGTAGTAATGATCACCTGGCAGTAGTAATAATCTTTGGCAACAGTAACGCGGTACTTATGTTTACTTCCACAATGTGTGTTGATCTTGACAACATAAATGAGTATGAGCAACACTAAGTGTAACCTAAGCAGCATAAAGTCTAATCTCTTGACAGTAACATCAGTTGACGCATAATTAACCACCAGTAGAGCTATTTGACCCAAGAGTAGAGTTATTCCTTCACCAGTTAGCAAACAATCGACTAAAAGGAATTAATAATCATGAATACCAGGGCTCGAATCACCACCACAATTAGGGTTTTATTCATCATGAAACAAATTAATACCAATACCTGCTATTGTATTAACCAAAAACCTTTTAGGGTTTTGGTTTATTGATTAAGTGCAGCGAAGCAATCACGACCAAACATCAGCTTCATACAAACGTACACATTCACTAACCAAATACCACAGTTTCTGTTTGATTGATCTAGGGTTTGCAATAAACCCTAGTTTTATGAATTTAACCACTAAAATAAGAAAACGAATATGTAAAAACCCTATAGATCCTAGATCAAGAGCCCCGTGGCTCTAATACCACCTGATAGAACTAAAATACGTGATAGTTCTTGGATTGTTTATAGCTCAAGGATGTTTAGACCTCATCTAGGAAAGTGTTCGTTGTAAGCCATTTAAGATATGATAAGAACACGTACGCAAGTAATTCTACTTCATCTTCAAATAGGTGACAATTAACCATCTTTGTAATCAATTAATCAAATAATCCAAAAATGAGCCTCTTAAACGTTTAAGAACATTTAAACCAAAACTTCCTGTGTGTCGTCCGATATCACTAAACCACGTGTTGTCCGATATACGTCAGTGCTAGCAGTTGAAACTATCTCTAGCAGTATTAATCGAACAATATTAATAACTTCAAGCAGTATTAATTTTTCTTTAATCCCAATGCTAGCAGTACTATCTTCTTTGATTCTCCTTTGGCTGTTGGCAACTCTAAACTTTAATGGAAGCATTAATAATATAAAAAGCAGTATTAACTCATATATTCGAACTCAAGCAACCTTAATACATCATGAATTCTATCTGGTACATGTCATAGTCCAACTTTCCTGTATGTTATTTATTCAGCCCATGTTCCATCACAATCACATATGGTGAATAGCAAAGCCCAATTCCAAACATATAATGATTTAACAGATAGTTCTTAGGTCAGACACACACCAAACCCTATCATATTTGCACTCGCCCCTTTCTTTTACCTACTCCAAACTAACGCAGTCAAAGAAAAACCTCTCCTACATTCAACATTATCTCTCCATAGCAAATCTCACTTTACAGTCACACATATATTCATCAATCAACCTATACACAAACCCCTTTGATTTTGTTCACAATTGTAGCTCTAGCCCACGAAGAACAAGTAACAATTTTTGGCTTCAAGATCTTTAAAGAATCAAAGATCTCAGGTAGGTTGTATCATTTGTTTTGAGTCCAAGATCTATGATGAATTCTTTTCTTGTTTGATCTTTTAAAGGTCAACGCTTGAATGTAAAACACTAATTAACAAAAAACTGAGATCTTATGGTTGAGTTTTTCAGTCGCATTTGAGTTTTGAAGAATATTGAGGTTTTTGTTTATGGAGGATGCAGGGTTAGTGTAGATTTTGATTTGTTGATGTTGAAGGTTGTCGTTGTTGTTGTTTTGTTAATTCGAATTTAAGGATGATGGGTTAGATTGTAGTATTGTTGCAATTATGTTGTTGGTTGTGTTTTTGAGTTTAATCTTGACTGAGCTTACTCGGTTATAACCGAGTTAAAAGCCAAACAGCACTAACTATTTCTGCTGCTAATAGTATTAACTAAACCTGCTAGCAGTATTAACTTTATGACCATGTCACGAATTATAACCACAAATCAGGACAAGTGTACATTAAATCCAGAACCACCATCATCAGAATCAAATCATGCGTCCAAGATTAAAAAATTATCAATATAAAACGATTATACATACCAAACTGGTTGTTTTGAAGCAACTCTTTTTCTTGAATCTCAGCAGCAGACTTGAAACCATATAACAGAAACCTGAAACTTTGTAAATCCTAGATATCATGAGCCACCAGTCTCTGATACCGATTATGGAGTCTGATAGAACTCCTTATATCGTTGTAAGCTCAGTTTGTTTAGAACTTATATCTAGGATTAACAATAACATTGAACATAACATATGTATAGCGGAATTAACATAAGAACAATGATATTGTAACAAGGTTTCTTCATTATCAAACACTCTAAGCCCTAATTATATTTGATCAGAATATAACGGTTATAACTAATCTGTAATAGGATCAAATTACATTGACCTTGAGGCTACACCACCACTATAGACGTCTACATCTCTAACTCTTGCACACACACACACACACACACACACACACACACACATATATTTTTCTGGATACAATAACCTATGTCTACAAAGATGGTTAATTATCACCTATTTAAAGATGAAGTGGAATTACTTGGGTACATGTTCTTATCATCTTAAACGGCTTACAACGTTTAAAGATAACTTGTTTATGCTTAGAAACGATGTGACAAAGACTTGTCAAAATCTAGCAAAAGTGTGTGATTTCTCTTATGGTGCTCAATGCGTATATTTGCTATCACTTTGGTTATGTGTCTCATAGAAGATGAGGATTTTTTTTGAGAGGTTGCGATCTACTTATATTTTACAGATTTATTTATAAGTTCAATGTCACGTGGATAGTACAAGATATAAGACACAAGTTTGGGTTATTCTACTTCTACATCAAGTTTGTTATACTTAGTTTTCTTTATCAGTAATCATTACATAGAGCCTACAGAATTGAAGATTCAAGAAATGGTTAACATATGGGTTTCAGGGGAAGCTTATTGTTAAAATGTTTAACCATTTACATGCATCATCGAGGTGAAGGTTTTTACTACTGCTAGTCATTATTACTACTGCTAGTTTAGATTTCTACTGCTTGGATTCATTATTCTTATTATGCGTCATGGAGGGTAATTCAAGTCATTGGAAAGTTTGGGTTAGTAGTGTGATATTGGTTTGAAGTGGTTGAAATCAAAGTTGCTTACATTCATAAGTCCCCTATTGGATTATGACAAAAAGGGGAAGAAATATTAACAGGTTGCAACTTATAGATCCTTGGTGTGGCATGTTACAAAGGAAGTCTGAATTAAGAAGATTTTGTTTCATTCAGGGAGATGATTACATCTCAACTTCAGGGGAAGCTTTGGCTTTATGATGAAGTTCGTACACGACTTTGTTTGTTTTGTCATCATCAAATAGGGGAAGATTATTGGGATTCTTGATTTGATGAGACAAAGTGAATAAAAGAATGAAACGAAAGGACTTAAATGGAAAGCTGGAATTCTTCAAAAGATGGAAGATTTTGAAGAATCTAGAAGATCTCCTTATTTAAATAGAAGATAACAGAAGATATTCCTAAATGTTTAAAAGATTTATTTGTCTAATGTTTATCTTTCTTTGTAAGTCTTGGACTCCTTATGTTATAAAAGGAGGTCCTAGGCGTGTAGTTTTGTAGGTGTGTCAAGATGTAAACACCTAAATGTGTTTGTGTATTCCAGGCTTGTAATGTAGACTCCATATGTAGATTAGCCTCAAGGTCAAGGTAACTTGATCCCTGTTACAGGTGGTAACACGATCTATACTGATCATATAGATTTGAGGCTTGGTGGAAACGTATGGTAATAAAACCTTGTTCAAATAACATTGATGTTCTTTATTTAATTCCGTTGTGCATATTGTTATCAATGTTATCATAATCCTAGATGAGGTCTAAACAACCTCGAGCTATAAACGATCCAAGAACTATCACATGTGTTAGTTCCATCAGCTCTTGTTGCACCTATGTTTACACTAGCAGCTTTCACAATAAACACTTGCTCCGCATAAGTTAACTGCCTCTTGGTCTTTGACAAATGCTTGAACTCTTCACGTTTAAGCTTGTGATTATGTATAGTATCAAATACATTCAGCTTGTACTTTGTGGTTCCAGTAACCAAATAAAAAACAATACGAGCTTTGCATCCTGTGATATGCATGTTTGAACTTCTCTTTTGTAATGTTTTCTAAATCTAGTGTGTCTATGTGTATTCCCTTAGGGAAACCTTTCCTATTGCAAACTAAATACTTTTGTTTCACAGCTTCACTCCTCAATCTTTTCTGACATGATCCCCTAACTACAAACCTTGCTTCTAAAGCATACTTCATATATGCAACAACACAATCATCAACTGAATTGTAAAGAGTGCGTTTAACTAGTAAAACGTCCGCATAAAATTTTGAAATATAATAAACAGTTCCACCAGGAGTATCAAATTTAGAGTGATTAACAAATGATTCAGGAGTACACAACGCGTCCAACTCTAAAAATATAAAATGAAAATAAAAAATAAATAAGTTGTTTTATGACAAAATGAAATATCACATGTGATGTATCTAACAAAACAAACTCAATAATATCACATGTGATATATCTAACAAAATGAAATATCATATGTGATATCACATATGATATATCTAACAAAATAACATCAATAAAAAACATATTAACCAAAGCTAAAATCACATGTGATATATTTCATATCAACTTAAAACTGCTTATTGATAACTGATAAGTTAAAACCAACTTAATTCAGTTTATATCAGCAACTTAATTCAATCAAATACTAAATAATAACTTATTCAGAATAAAAAAAACTGCCTAAATAGTATAACTTATTAACACTAACAAATGAGCTATTTTAGAAAAAATAGCTTATTAGAATAAACTTACTCTTAACAACTTGTGTTTCATTACTCTCCTGTTCATAAGCAACAATCTCTTCAGTAAGAGCAATACCATATGGACCAGAATTTTGATCAACAACATCACACGAACCAGAATTTTGAGAAACACTGCTTTGCTCATTTGCTTGAATCGAATCCATAAAACCCGATAATACATCAAAATAAGCTAATAAGTTAGCTTATAATTCAGCACAATAAATTCAGATGATGACATAAGCTTATTCACATCAATCACCTAATAAGTTAGGTTATAATTCAACATAATAAATTCAGATAATTCGTCAAATAAGCTAAATTATAAGCTTATAAATTCAGATGATGATAATTCATAAGCTTATTCACATCAAATCACCTAAAAAGGATAAAATAACAATAGATATGATGAATTTAACCTAATGTTAATGAACTGAAGAACGAGATGATAGATTGATGATAAGATGATCGATTGATGATCGATTGATAAGATGTTTGTGTTGTTTGTGTGTTTAATGTCCAAAAAAAGAAACTTGCATCTGCTATTTTTAATTAAGGCATATTTCTTTTTAAGCCCGGAATGATAAATTGAGCTCGTATAGGAATTTTAGACGTTGCTATTGAAATAGCCCTTCAGGCTATATTTTTTGTTACTCCACCCATTTCATAAAGAATTCAACCAGTCTTAATAAAAGCTACCCAATATTCGAGAGAGCCTTTACCTGAACACATACGTGTTTTTGCAGGCCTTACTGTAACTGGTTTATCTAGAAATATACTAACTCATATTTTTCTACCGCGACGTGCATCTCATGTCGGTATAGAGAGAGAAAAAAGAGAGGAAGGAAAACATAATATGTGTGTGTATTAAATGAGATGATTATCAAAATATAAGTATATGTATTGTACAAAAATACTCCTCTAGTGTAAATTGAAAATTTAATCTCATCCATTGGATGAGATGAAGATGGAGGGTGGGGATGAGTTCTTCGGTATCCAAACAAATTTTGGTATCCAAATGAACTTAAATCGCATTTAGTTACCTTTTAATAGATGCATTTTTATATACTTTCGACAAACTTATTTTTTTCTTTTTGTCTTGGGTTTTTTGGGTACTTGAGTTTGCATGATATATCATATGTGATCTAGCACTAATTTGTAAGTTCGAATACTCAACATGTTGTTGTAAAATGGACATAAATATTTGTGTATACTTTCAAATGATTCGCCGTCTCTTGCATTAAAAATATATCATTTACTTTCCAACCATATATCACACATAAATTTGAACTTCCAAATCAATACAGTTTATTCATATAAGTTGAAAAGAATATATGATAATCTCTGTTGATATTCAAAGTCGCTTGATATCACATGTGATATAACACTATTTTGTAAATTCAAAGTATGAAGATATTGTAGTAAAGTGGATATAATTTTTTGGGCTAATTGTTTGAAAACGTATTATACTTTCCATTTTTTGTAGTTTTGGGTACCATTTTCTGGATCCGGCCATTAGATGCAATATCTTTTTGAATTTCGACTATTATGTGTAAAAGTATACCTACATAATTTGCCCATCCTATGTCGTGTAGGTCACCCGCCACATCACTTGCCATGCCATGTCATTTGTATTTTATTTACCTATTTTTTCTTAAATATACTCTTATCTTCTACATCTTCATCTCGATTCACTTATATCATCTCCCCATCATAGTTTTCGCCACTCTCCCGTATCCAACCACCTTATAAACACTTTTTAGCACATAGTTTTGGATGTTTGAATAAATATACTATGTCACACAATATTAGAAACGAAAAATATATAGAAACTCTTTTACATTTTGGATGTTTGAATAAGTATACTATATCACAGAAAATCGAGGGAATGTTATCTAAGTCGAGTTATATACCATCGACGCTTTTCATGACTAAGGTTACATATGTAGAGTTCTTGGACAAAGTTCATATATCAGAGATGGAAATATAGAAACTCCTTTATATTTTGGATGTTTTTTTTGTAATGGGTTTTCCCAGTAAAGTATATTATACCAAAAAAACGTTGAAGTACAAAAGATGTAGGTATGGTCCTACATTACAGCCCGTTACCAAGAAGAACAAGAACGCACCATTTGTGCTAAAACCAAAACAACATAAGATTCACATGTCAATCTCATGAAACAACCACCTCTAAGCAAATATGGCACAACCTATGAAGCAAAAATAAATTGACTCATAAGAAATGCCAATAATCATACGACAATCATCAACTCTTTTTGCTATAGGCATTGTCATGCTCCACTTCCTCAATATCCTCCCTATCAAAGTAGTGAACTTTCGTTTCAGGAGAGAAAGCTACATTTCTTTTAGGAGAGTCCGTTTTTCTACCCGACTAAATACCAGTTTTCCTTGGGGTCTTCTTGGGAGGAGCCTCCACATTCTTCCGTGCATCATCAACCAATCCATCTATGGGTTTTCCATTATCTTCCACAAAATAATTCTCGACTTCCTCTCTATCAATTTCATTAACAGTATTCTCAATATTGTTATTGTTTTGCCAAGCTGATTTATCAGTTTCAAACATATCATCCTGGTCCTTAAGCGCATCAAAAGAATTTTTCAAGGAAATAATATTGATATCATCAGACTTCGAGCTTACCTTTTTACCAGCAAGCTAAGTGTGAGCCGTTTCCTTAGGTTGAGAGGTGGAAGCCTCACCATCCGCATTCGTTGATTTGCCAACAGGACGATAAAAGTAATTAGGTTTTGGTTTGGTCAACCGGAAACTATCAATATGCCACGGTTTAGAAGCATGTTTCCCCTTCCCTTTTCGGGTTACTCCCACAAAGCCATCGTCCATAACCGGTGTAGGGATAGAAGTCTTTGGCTTTTTGGGACAATACTCATCCGTATGATAAAAAATCTTACAAGTATCACAACGTGGCGGTTTCCATTCGTATTCGATGTCAATTGTTTCCAAAGAGTTCCCTGACCCGTTTTTAAACGGGATAGCCACATAACGAGTCCACAAGAGAAACCTCAATTAAATCCCGAGCATATGTATTACGCCCTCATGAATTAAGACACATTGTACTTGTATACACATCAAGCATTATGGGATGACCTAGCTTAGTAGTTATTCAACTCAATCTGACTTCCGAGAAAGCAATAATAGGAATATTATGCAATTTTACCTAAACCAGTACCGTAGTAATTTCATCCTTCTTTAGATGCGTATTTGGAGTCCAAGTTTTCAAAATAATAGGAACTAACCGAATAAGCCATGGGCCATTTTCAAGAACTTGTTCCATGCCCTGTTTAGTTGCAAATTGAAAGAAGAAAAAACCAATTTCTCAACATAACGTGCTCAAGTCCATATTTAGCCCAAGTATTTTTAACATAATTTTCAACAATAGATAATGCAAGTCGTTTTCCTATAAAGTATTCTTATAAAGTATTAGCAAAACGATCACTTACTTCATCAACCGATGCCAACAGGATAGACACATCAGCACCATTAACACATTCGTCATTCCTTAACTCAGATAAATGAACCGTATTCTTGGACGTGTTTTCCTTAAACATCGAAGCAAAGGAAACCGGTTTCTCCATACTCTCAAACCCACAACCAAAAATAAGAACAACTAACCAGCGATTAGAGAAAAAAGAAACGAAACCCTAAATAATTAGCCAACTCCACGCCTTAACCGACCTCCATATTAATGAACACAACCAGTAATGATAAGAAATAATGCGCCAATAAGAACCCTATAACAATAATGACGAAACCCTAATGAAGAAAGAAAGAACGAAACACTAATCCTATGTGATCGGCAACCAAATAAAGAAAAGTTAAATAAAGAAAATCAAACGATTACTCAACATTAACATGATCGTTATAAGGCATTAGAATCAAATAAGAAAGGATTAATCGATCATAATCGAGTTGTTTAGGTAATTCGCCAAGATTGCCATTTTTAGAGAGATTTAGGGCGAGTCTTTGACTTACATTTTGAATGTTTGAATAAGTATACTATGTCACAGGAAATCGAGGGAATGTTATCCAAGTCCAGTTATATACCATCAAAGCTTTTTATGACTAAAGTTACATATGTAGAGTTTTTGGACCAAGTTCATACATCAGAGATTAAATTACAACCAATGGCTTAATCTTCTTATTTCAAGAAGCAAAATCCACAAGTTTGCTAATGAAGAAGGTGTTTGGGATTGCGTTTGTAGAAGGATTATCTGATTATTTCATTTCCAAAATGCAATAATCAGCTTGGAGTGTTTGGGAAACTTTTCTTGATAAGCGATTTTATGCGTTTGGGAGCTGTTAAAACGCAGTTTTGGAGGAAGCAGGTGGACACTTGCTGCCACAAAACGCAAATACTCTCCTTTTGCAAAATTACAAAATTGCCATTAATTATTATTACCTTTTGTTGTCATCTTCATATTCTAAGGGCAATTTTAGCCTCATTCCGCATCTTCATTGATAGTCATCTCAATACTTTGTCACTACGAGTTGATTTTCCACATAACTTCTTGCTATTGAATAAACTTAGCATGGTGAGAGGGTCGGTGATGTTGATGATGTTGACCGTAACAGGTTTGGGGTTGCCAACGGCGATGGAAGTCCAATATCATATAGTAGAGGACGAATGACCATGATGGGTGTTTGACGGTTTTCTTCTTGAATGGGTTCCAACTTTTGACGTGAAGCAAAAATAAAAATCATTCCAGTAATGTCTAAAGTTAGTATGTATAAAAAAACGGATAGTATAGGTAGTTGAGTACTATAAACAATAAAAATATTAAACAATTTAATGTCTTTTTTGGTAATTTTATCTATTGTGTAATCGGATAATCTTGTTTGCCAAACACTAAACAAACTGATTATCTGATTATTGCAATATCAAACAACATAATTAAATTCAAACATTATATTTCAGAATCACGTTTTGTAACAGTTGATTATCTGATTATGTGTTTTGAAAAAACATAATCTATTTTAAATAAGCAATCCAAACACCCTCGAGGTATTTGGCACCATTCTATCACATACAAGCAATGGCCATATCCTTGTCTACCTAGTGAACATATCAAATTAATTAGTTCAAACTGAAACTTCAAATAAAACTTAATGACACCCATGTATCATCCGCAGTTGGCACATCCAAAAAATATACATTAGGCCCATCATCTACAACTGCTAAAATACGCAGAATCTGGCTACCTCAAGCACACATAACTGCTAAAGAGCGCAACAAACATAAAAAAAACCTTTACATTTCATTAAACACAAATCAACAAGTAATGAATTTTTCACCTACAAAGTCAAACACTAAGCCTAAATAGTCAACATTCATAGTTAACTAACTAATTTTCAACCATAATCAACTTCAACCAAGATACCAAAAGCCCAATTTCAATTTCAATTTCAATTTCAGAAACCCAATTTCAACTAAAACTTAAGAAAAGTATTTCAACAAAATGTTGAGTACTTGAACTAACATATTATTGTTATATCACATATAAAAAAATTCTTCTTGTTTATCCGAGTTTTATGAATAAACTGTACTGATTAGGAGGTTCAAAATTTATGTGTGATTTTTATGGTTGAAAAGCTAAAGATGTGTATTTTTAAAGCCATAAAGGATGAATTATTTAAAGATCTACACAATTTTTATGCACATTTTACGACAAGATGTTGGGTGTTCAAATTTACAGATTAGTCTTGTATCAAGCAAAATATTGTACCTAAAAAAACCAAAAAAACCCATAAAAACAATTTGTCAGAAGTGTATGAAAGCGCACTCTATTGAAAGATAAATAAATACTCGACACGATGATGTAATTAAATAGGTTAACGATTTACGATTCTTGAAATAACATAATTTTTTTAAAAGGGTGCAAGTATGTATTAATTAAAAATATTAATTAGTTCTTTTTTTATTTTCTTTTATAAAACTAGCAGGGTATCCGCGCGTTGCAGCGGCGGGTACCCTGTAATTAAAGTTTAGACGCCAAAAAAATGAATTGATTAACTGGAGAATAAAAAATATCTCAGTTCGACCCGATTCATCTGTTTTTACCGGTTTCGGCCGGTCATCTCCATTTCATCTTCGGACGGATTTTATTGGCTAGCAAAACCGGTAGCGACTCTGATTTCTGGCTTAACCCGTTGGTCCGGTTCAGTTTTCAAAACCATATGTATCATCAACTTGTTAGCATATAAATTGTTTTTGGCTTTGTATGTTTTATTAGCTTGTACAATGTCATGTATTTTTCATTTTAGGTGTGTTTTAAAAGTAACATTAATTAGTGTATTTAATTAGTTTATACTTAGTAACATATGCGTTGAGAAATAAATGTTGTACATTTTCCTTTAATATATGTATTTTTCATTTTAGGAGTATTTTAAAAATAACATTAATTAATGTATTTAATTACTTTATACTTGTAACATATATATTCTACAAAGCGAGGAGGCAAAACAAAAGTAAAAGAGCAAAAAGCACACTCACATTTTCATTTTACCGAAATTAACAAATCATTGTGTTCATAATAATAGTATACTCCTACGGTCCTACCTACTTTATAGTTTTTAGAGAGAAGTGCAAAAATCATCCTTGTGGTTTCTCAAAAAACTTTCTCACGTCTTTCGTTAAAAATTTGCCCAAAACAAATCCCTTCGTCAATGTTTTGAGGCACGATACATCCCTTGGATTAACGGTGCAAATTTTTTTCTGTTAAGTATTAACGAGGGTCTAAAAGGAGGGTATTGTTGTCTTTTTGCTGCCACGTGATTGTATCGTAAACCATTGTTTTAAAAAAAATATTTTTTTTAGTTTTTGTTTGTTTTTTTAATTTTGTTTAAAAAAATAACTTTTTTACATTATTATTCCTAAAAATATTTAAGATTTTTTTACAAAACTTTTAAAATTTTTTTGTACTTTTTAAAAACTAAGATTTTAAAAAATACGAAATTTAAAAAAAAACAAAATTAAGATTTTAAAAAGTGCGAATTTTTAAAAAAAAATTGTAAAAAAATCTTAAATATTTTTACGAATAATAATGTAAAAAGGTTATTTTTTTAAACAAAACTAAAAAACAAATAAAAACTAAAAAAATATATTTTTTTAAAAACAAACGTTCACGATACATCCATGTGGCAGCAAAAAGACAACAATACTCTCCTTTTAGACCTTCGTTAATACTTAACGGAAAAAAATTTGCACCATTAGTCCTCAGGGATGTACCGTGCCTCAAAATAATTTGCACTGTTAGTCTAAGGGATGTATCGTGCCTCAAAACATTGACGAAGAGATGTGTTTTGGGCAAATTTTTAACGAGGGACGTGAGACAGTTTTTTGAGAAACCACAGAGATGATTTTTGCACTTCCCTCTAGTTTTTACTTATACATTCAGCGGGTATAATCGTCACTTTGCAAAAATATGACAAGCATAAAAGTCTTAATCTCATTTACTCTTTTTAGAAACAAAAGGTTGATCGAAAACTACGTTTCCTTATACTTTTAGATCTATGACGCATTGTGTAAAACACTTTTCATGGAATTTGGAAGGAGACAAGAAATAACATACGTTGAATGATCTATAAGATCAAAGAAACAAAACTTGAAAAATACTTAACACTTCGTGTGCTCATGTAAGGAAATGACTTATCTTGTATTTTAACATTTGAATGGTTGAAGCCTTCATTATAACTTTATAAACTTCAACTATTAGACTTGGAAAAAGTCTATCAAGTATCGAAAATTTATTCACCGCCACCATTAGTCTAATACAACTGTTGATATTTTATTTCCAGTCTACTGTAATTTAAGACTTAAAGCGAAGCTTTGGAAAAGGGCACTCTTTTTGTCAAACTTATTTTGCCGACAAATTCATTATGTGAAATTTATTTTTATAGCTTTTTTTTTTCGCAAAATCATTGATTAATTTTTTATAATTAATATGGTATAATATTTCATTTTTAATTGATAAAATGAGTTAATTTATTTATTTTTTCTTGTGACATTTCGATCTTAAATAATATGTAATCAACTTCAGTTTTTTTAGATTTGAAGATTTTTTTTCCCGGCGAAGCAACTGTAACCGGAACGACTAACATTATTTATATGTATAAAAGGCATTATAAAAGAACTTAGATTTCTAATGTAGTATATCAAACGGTGTAGCAATATTTATATATATGATTTCTCTTAAAACTCGTAGTTCCGAAAGTAAATTTATGGTGTTAATATCCGAACAATTATTATGGCTTAAAAAACTTTCAAGGTAACAAATATCTTTTAACTTGTTATCATAAACTGCTTTTAAATTTTCAATGCTAAGTACATAACTGAAAACACATTCACACACTCTAACAATAATAATGAAAGTCAAGTAAATATTATTTTGTAATAATGGAAACTTGAAGTATTGAAGTCATGACTTTAGATTCAAGAATGACAAAGAAAGAGATGAGAAAAAGCCAAAAAAGTGAAAATATTGTTGTAAAACAGTTAACTGGTTAGAGATGAGATCAAAATAAATCACAATCTAAAGATACAATAAACAAATCACAAACATTCATTTTTCATCAAAACTTAAAAAATAAAAAATAAAGTAATTTTCAACCTTTTTAAAGAAATAAAAATATATTTTGTAAATGATAAATCGTTAAGCAGCAAAATATACACTCTCATGATGAGAAATTTTTTATGTTTCAGTAGACGGGCATTTTGATATACTTTCGCGGAACTTTTTTTTGTGTTGAAATTTGTGCTAGAAAAAATCACATGTGATTTGTTCTATTAAAATTCACGTGTGATTCCACACGTTATACGTGATTTTCATAAATCATATGTGATATTTAAAATAAAAAATTAACTCGGGTTTAACAAATCACATGTGATATATCATGGCGTAAATTTCAACAATTAGAAAAGAAATTCGAAAAAAGTTCGTGAAAGTACATATAAGTGCCTCTTTATAAAATTATAATTTAATTTTCACCGTGTTGGTATGATTATTTCGTGTAACGATTAACAATTTATGAAATACTTTATTTTTAAAAAGGAAGATAAAAGTGAGTTTTTTAGGTTTGACAAAAAAACTAATGGTCAAAATTTGTTTAATTAGATCTCTTGACAATTTATAATTTATATTAGGGGTAAATTACACCGTTGGTCCTAGATGTGAGCCTCGTTTGTCGGTTTGGTCATCCGTTTTGGAAATCTGCCAAAATAGTCCCCAAAGTGGCTTTTTTGTACGCTTTTGGTCCCAAGCACAAACTGTCGCTATTTTACTCGTTATCTCACTACAAAAACAAGTTCATTGTTTCACACTTTTTTTACACACTTTTAAATAGTGTGGGAAATAGTTTGAGTTTTTTTTTGGAAAGGCTATATTATTAAAAGGCTAGCAAGAAGCTAGAAAAATTACAAAGATAAGAAACTAGGACATTTCATCCAATAGATCCAATCAAAATTACTTTCACATCTACTAGAACACCATGTATAAGACATCAAAACAATCTCGTCAAAGAGTAACTCCAAACGCGGATGAAAACTTCCAAACAACAATTGATTGCGAAATTTCCAAATCACCCACCACATTATGTAGAAAACACCTTCCAACACATATTTAACCCCTTTAGAAAGACGAAGGGCGTTAAACCAAGAGAGCCAATCGACATAAGAATGAAAATCCTGAATTTCCAACTCCTACCAACGAGCCACTTTAAGCAATAGATGACGAGCCACATTACACGAAAAGAGAAAATGAGAAGAAGACTCTCCAGCAAAACTGCAAATGGGACAAAGAATAGACTGAATATCTATCCCACGAAGGGACAAACTTAACCTCTTAGGCAACCTGTCCAAGCAAACTCTCCAAGCAAAAATGTTGATCTTTATAGGGACAACGTTTACCCATCTTTTGGGAGCACTTACCGTTGGCAACAAAGAATCATCAATATAAGAGCGAGCCGACCTAACCGAGAAATCACTCGCGGAATCGAGAGTCTAAACCCATTTGTCGTTGAGACTAGACAGGATAACGGGAGCAACTTTATTGGCAAGAAGATGAAGTTGCTCTTCTTCTGAACCTCCACGTGGAGCTCTCCTAAAAGAAGCAAACATAGAAGAATCTCTAAACTTTGCAGCTACACTAGCATGTTTGTCACATTCCAAAGCATAGTAAGCCAAGTATCCTCCCAAAACAAAGTATGATCACCATTGCCCACTTTCTTCTTCATAAACAAATTCAAATTAATACCTTTAGAAGACAAAGATTCGAATTCTCTGATAATAATGATCCAAGGAGAATGTCTAGCCAAAATACTTTGATTGCCAAGAGCACCACAGTCACCATAGATAGCTTTTATACAACAATACCATAGGGACGAGTCATTAGAGATGAACCTCCATATCTATTTGAACAAGAGGGCTCGATTTAGAGCAAAAAAACTAGAAACTCCAAGCCCTCCTTTTCTTTGAAGCCAAAATTTTCTTCCAACCAATCATAGAGATTTTCCTCTCTTTATTATCAACACCATTAAAGAAATTCCTACGTATGGATTCCATTCTATTAAGGACACCCATTGGGACTTTATAAATAGACATCGAATATAAAGGCATGAAGCTTAAAACCGATTTTATAAGCGTGAGACAACCACCTATAAAAGGGTTTTGAGCTTCCATTTCGAGAGACGAGAGGAAATTTTGGCAAGAACCTCCTCCCAAGAGCAACTTCTGGAACTAAAAGCGCCTACCTTAACGCCAAGATAATTAAATGATGCAGTTAAGGTAGTACATCCGATAGAGTTGGCTGCCATGAAAACATCTTCTTGAGGAATACGAATACCCATGAGCTTACTTTTATGAAGATTAATCTTGAGACCCGAAGCCAAGAAAAAACAATTAAGCACGTTAACAAGAGTGTTAATATTCGACTTATCCCATTTACCAATGAACACCGCATCATCTGCATATAACAAGTGGGACAAGGTCAATGAGTCGTCTATTTGGATACCCTTATAAAGACCTACATCCAATATGTTGTTGAACGAAAGATGTAGACTTTCCATAACCAAAATAAAGAGAAAAGGAGATAAGGGATCTCCCTGCTTCAAACCTTTGTGGAATTTGAATTATGATGTCGGATTGCCATTAACGAGAATAGACCCCATGGCAGAATTGAGACACCTTTGAATCCAATCTCTCCATTTAACTCCAAAACAAAATTTATTTAAAATATCATCTAAATAATCCTACCTTACCGAATCAAAAGCTTTTTCGAAGTCTACCTTGAAGATCATAGCTTTAGTCTTCTTGAATTTACAAGACGATATAAGCTCGTTAATGATGAACGGGCCGTCAAGAATTTGTCTATTAGAGACGAAAGCAGATTGAACATCGCTAATAAGATCCAAAATAACAAGGCTCAACCGGTTAGCCAAGATCTTCGTAATAATTTTGTAAACACTACCAATAATACTTATAGGATGAAAATCCTTAATCACCTTAGCATCTTGCATCTTAGGAATAAGGGTAATGAACGATGAATTACTCCCTGGAGGAAACGTACCAGAAGAGAAGAATTCAAAAACATCATTCGCCACATCTTGATCAATGAGCTTCCAATATCTTCGATAGAATTCAAATGTAAATCCATCGGGCCCAGGAGATTTGTTTGAACCACAATCCCAGGCCGCAAATCCATCGGTCCCAAGATACTTGTTTGAACCACAATCCCAGACCGCACACTTAATCTCGTCATATGACATTTCTTTTAAGGTCCTCATTCTGATCAAAAGATAGCCGCTTAGGAAATTGGGCTTCTAGGCTGATTCTATGAAAAGATAAATTAGAGAACCGGTTAGCAAAGTGGTTAAAGAACTCATTTTTTACAATTAAAGGCTCATCAATCCAATCGCCTTCAACAAGGACACCACGAATAGCTGGTTGAGACCTATTCCTATTAATAATTCCATGAAAATATTTAGAATTTTCATCTCCTTCAATAGACCAACGAATTTTTTCCTTTTGAGCCATGTCTAACGAGGAACTAGCATTGAAGTCTTGAAGCTCTTTTAAAAGCATAGACCTTTCGTTCACAAGGCCATCAGAACCCTTTCCTTGATCAAGTAACTTATCCAATTCTGATAACCTGGATTGAATAGATGATCTAGACGCATTCGAACGTTGTTTATCTTCTTTACACCAATTTTTGATCGCAGCCTTTAGAGCTTGAAAATTTTTCTTCAAAAGAATGATGTTGTTTGGCTTCAAAAAGGTCGAATTTTTCCACATCTCTTCAACTAATTTATCAAAACCAGATTTAGAGAACCAAGAATGAAAAATACGAAACGGAGTCGGACCATAATCAACATCCAATTCACGCATAAGAATAGGCCTATGATCTGATAAATGTCTGTCAAGACATATAGCAGATAAAGGGGGGAACACCGAGAGCAAACCTTCAGAGATAAGGAACCTATCTAGTTTACTCATTTTCGAGGCTGATTTATGGGACCAAGTGTAGGAATACCCTTCAAGAGGAAGATCAACAAGCCTAGCCATCGAGATAAAATAATTAAAAGCATTTGCACCTAAAGCGTTGAAAGAGGTACCAAATATTTCTTGTTCCTAGAGAACTTCATTAAAATACTGATGTAATCACAAAGAATTCTTCATTCTGAAACATCTTGAGGCACATATACAGAAACAATAAGAAGCTTAGAAGAAGTAGAAATCTACGTACCTCTAATAGCCACAAACGAATCATAGATAGTCACACTATCTTTAACAAACATATTTGAATCCCAAACACATAGAACACCTCCAGAGTATCCAACAGAAGGGCTGAACGCATAATCAAAAGAATAATTTCCCCATAGAGCATTGATAGAAAAAAGATTAATATTTTCCATTTTTGATTCTTAGATAGCCACGAAATTAACTTTGTGCTTCCTGTTTAACTCTTGAATCCACCTTTTCTTGGCCGATTGACCAAGACCTTGAACATTTAGGGATAAAAAATTCATCTACAAACCTGAAAATCTCCTTGGGAACCAATAATGGCCTCAATATTTTTCATACACCCCTCTATATTGTATCCCATAGTTTGACCTACCTCTACCAAATTCTCCATTACTTCCAAAATTGATCCTCCTAGTTTAAGTTTCGAAACACGAATGCTCCCACTTTTAACACTTGAAGTACCTTCGTTGCTACTATGTAAATTGACATTAGGCTGATTTGTACTACTAACATTATTATCCAAAACCGTGTCTTCAATAACATCCGGCGTGAACCCTAGAGGAAAAATTGGATCATCACCCTTAGATACTTCCTTATCCTTACTCTTGTTCAAAAGCTTATAAATCCCAGAAGGGTCTTCTGAATTGGTTTTTTGTTCTTTGGAAGAACCATGATTCTCATACACATCATCTTTATTATTCATGCAACTAGATTCAGAAACTTGCTCAATCTCTGTTTCTTTATCAAATTCGCAATCACTCCCTTTTTTCCTGCTTGTAAGTTCCACTTCATCATCTTTAAATTCCCCATCAGATGAAGAGTTGTCATTCAAATCATTGCTGAATTTAGGAGTCCAAGCATCAAGCTCCTTGACACGAATCCAATAAACCTGCCCTTTGACAATAACTTTAATCTTGTCATTGATTTTAACATTAGGTCTTGTTATCACACATAACTTCTTATAAGGCAATGACAAATAATCATCAGCTTCCACTTCCGACAGTTTACCCCAGGGAGAAACGATTTTAGCAAACATGTTACGAGTCCACATTTTAATCGGCAATCCTTCAACAGAGATCCAAACAAGCCTTTCTTCACTAATAAATGTTTTGCTAGCTGGGAGAAGTTCATTGAACCAAGAAGCAACACCAACATGCTTACTGATTTTCTCCTTAGAGGATATAGAATCAGAATCAATAAGGACCCAAAAACCACCTAAATACGTGAGATTAATGTGTTCAAATCCTTCATTAGCAAAGATTACATAAAGATTTGGTAACGCATTGATGTCCTTTATTTTCCCCATTAAGGAACAAGATAAATCTTTTTCCAGTATACACGAATCATCAAGAACAATGGTCGGAGATGACTCGAAAGACAGGTAGGAAATTGGTTACTAGCTTTCAAAACAGAAGCGAAAGAATTTTTAACAGAACCCTCATTCACCTTTGTGGACTTAAACGTAGAAGCCCTAGTTTCCCTTTGGTATCTAACTAGATTAGCATGCGAACGTAATCGACCAATCCAAATAATGCAAAGGTTATCAACGAGACGATCTAAATTATCCACCTTGAGTTTATTAACACATATAGATGTGTAAAAAGATAGTTACATAAATAATTGTGAATAAATTTTAAACAAGTAAAAGGTTTTCACACTTATATGTGTTAATAAACTCAAAATATTTTCCACACTATTTAAAAGTGTGTAAAAAAGTGTGAAAATTAGACTTTTTTATAGTGTCTAACCCATGTGCTTTGCACACGATGGGTATTTACGTCTTTTCGTCAAAAATACAATTTCACCATTGGTCTCTGACTCATTTAAGTATATGAGTAAACTGCAAAATACATCCTTGTGGTTTACACTTTCTAACATCTTACATCCCTGTCAGAAACTATTTGCACATTACATCCTTCGTTAGCTAACCGTTGGACATAATACATCCCTGAGGACGAATGGTGCAAACATTTTTCCGTTATCTTCTGACGAACTATACATGTATACACAGGTGAATTATACACATGTATTAGGCGAACTATACATGTTTTCACTAGGAGAACTAATCATGTAATGTTGGTAATCAAATCTCATAATCTTGGTAATCTAAGTATAATTATTCCTTAAAATGTCACTTAGTGATTGATTTAGGTCTAGTTTTCTTATAAATCTTTGGTGATTTCCTTGCTCTCTATAGATGGCCTATAGTTGTTGTGTTATAATTGATGATGTTTATCTCCTAGTTCATTGTTATTGTCATTATGTTAATTCTTGCCTCGGATTTATATGTCTAATCATTAGTTAAAATCAGTTCTTGGGCATAAAAATAATTTTTCCTTTTTTATAAATCATTCTTAATGAATCTTAGTTTGTCCTTTAGTGAAATATTTGTTTGTATATGAACTGTATGTGACTAATCTTAGCAGAATCATGTCTTCCATCACTACTCAACAAACCAAAATTGATCTTGAACTTGTTCCCAAGGAGAAAAGACTTGAGATTGGAAAATGCAATGGAAGACTCAATCCTAGAAAGAAACAGAGAGCCTACATTTCAAGTTGTCCTGGATTCTCTTGCTCTCACTCTGTGCTATTCCGCATTTCTCACCACTACAGATGTTCATAAAGTTCACATGCACCAATTTTGGGATTCTATCCACAAGTATGAAAATTCCTACAGGTTCAGAATGGATAAGAAGAAGAAATTCGACCTCAATTTAGAAATCTTTATCTGTCCTAGAGTTCATGGTTAAAAGTTTGATGAACTTCCCACTGATGAAGATATTGTGTCTTTATTCAAAGAACTTGGTCATACTGGGGAAATCAAGACGATCACCGATATTGTTGTTGATCAGATGCATCAACCTTGGAGAACTTTTGCCACTATCATCAACCGAAGTCTATCTGGAAAGACAACTGGTCTTGATAAACTTCATCTTTCTAGAGCACATATCCTTTAGGGAATGTACTATAAGAAGAATGTGGACTATGTTGAACTACTTTGGGAAGACTTCACTTACTAGATTGATAACAGAGGTCACCAAAAGAAAGACAAGATGTACTACCTTTGATTCACCAAAGTTATCATTCACCACTTCTTATAAAGGTTACAGAAATCTCCAAGAGAAATAAGATTGACATGCATACCTCTAGAGATGACTATCTGATAAACACTTTAAGATTAGTCTCTAGAAAGGAAGAATCTCAAATTTATAGAGCTCGACTTCCTAAGTCTATGACAAGTCCTGAGATGCGGGAAACTAAGGCTTACAAGACTTAACCTTGGCTATGGACAAGAGTTACACCTCCTAGAAGGTTCGAAAGTTCAAGATATCCGCTTCTCTTAAACTCTCTACTATCTCGCTTCACTGAAAACACCCATACATGGAAGTCCATAGAGAGTTAAGAGATCCTGCCAAGGAAGTTCTTCTGATGTGCCAAACATCATGTGTTGTCATTAGAGGAAACTCCTATGAATGTCTTTGTCTTAGAAGATGGGATAGAGACAGTAAAAAAAAAAGATTGATTTGCTTCTGAAGTGTGCATTACTAAAGAAGTCAGTATTGAAGAAGTTGCAAGAAGATTTGAGGACTTTCACAAGACTCATCCAAGTGGTTCGGGTACTGTTACCAAAATTACTCCAAGTGCTGCAAAAATCAAACCTTCTGTCACAAATGAAGGAACTGGTGTTAAACCAGGGGTTCCCGATGTGACTGAAGAAGAATCAACTGAAAGTAAAGCTGAATCTTGAGGAAAGGATGAAGATAATAGCAATAATAATCATGAATCAAGTAGTGAAGGTAATGATCAAGAGAGAGACAGTGGTGATGACAATACCCAATCTGACAGTGAAAATGGGTCAGATTCTGAGCATGAAACTAATGAGAATGAATCTGGTTGCCGGAAATATGATCAAGAGGAAAATGAAGAAGAGATTGAAGATAATGAAGAAGAAGAGGAGGACGAGTTTGTTAAACCTCGTCCAATGATACTGATGATGAAGATTAAACAAAGATTAAAGATAAAGCTAAAGGTGATGAAGATGAAGGAATGGATTATACTACCAATCAGTTCGATGACGATGTGGATTTAAGGATGAATGAACCAATTACTACTGATGAAGGGTTTAATCAAAAGGAGGGTACCGATGTTGA
Source organism: Tanacetum coccineum (assembly GCA_026074375.1). NCBI lineage: Eukaryota > Viridiplantae > Streptophyta > Magnoliopsida > Asterales > Asteraceae > Tanacetum > Tanacetum coccineum. The sequence goes on from BQNB010062612.1 coordinate 33,001, forward strand.
ATTGACTAACATCCAATAAGTGAATGAAAATCAAGAGATCATACTCAATCAAGTCATAAAAGATGCTCATGTGACACTTTCTACTATTCCATAGAAGACTGAAGTTTCAGTTACCAGCTCTTCTCACTCATCTGACTTGGCATCTAAATTCTTAAAATTTTTAGATATTCCCCATATAGATGCAGAAATTGTTTCTCCAATGGATGTTCATGTCCATCATGAGGTACCAAGCAATCAAACACCTATACTTCTTACAGTACCTGTTTCGGTTATCACTGAATCTTCACCTATATAAACCATTGTCATCCCTCAATCATTACCATCCTTTACTCCTTTACTGCAACAATCAACACCAACTCAACCACCAACAACTAAAGCAACAAATCCTCCATCTAAACTTCCAAATTTCGCATCCATCTTCCAATTCAACAACAAGGTCACAACATTGGAAAAAGAAGTTGTTGAACTCAAAAAGAATGATCCTCTCAACACTCAAGTGACTGCTCTAGTTGATGAACATCTAGACTCATGACTAGGAGCCACTAGAGACGAATTTATGAGCTACCTTTCGGCATCAATCACTGCTAGGATCACAGAGCAAGTCAAGAGTCAACTGCCTCATATTATGCCAAAGGAAGTGTCTAACTTTTCTCCTTCGGTGATCAAAAGCATGGTTACTGAGTCACTTGAGCATGCGGTTCTAGCCAAGGAGTCTTCACAACCAAAGTCTACATATGATTCTGTTTCTTTGCTTATAGATTTGAGTTAAAGAAGATTCTTATTGACAAAATGGATGAAAGTCAATCATATCTGACAGTTGTTAAACATATAGAATGCTACGATGGATTGATCAAGTCTTATGACCTCGACAAAAGTCTCTTCTCTACTTATGATAAAGTGTATTCATTGCAGAGAAGCCGAAAAGATAAAGATAAAGATGAAGACCCTTCCGCTGGATCAGACCGAGGGTTAAAGAAGAGGAAGACAAGCAAGGATGCAGAACCAACAACAGGTCCGAAAAATAAAGAATCAAAGTCTGGCTCATCCAAAGGCGCCAAGTCTCAATCAATATCTTTTGGAAAGTCTGTTCAGTCAGAGGAACCATAGTTTGAGGTTGCAGATTCTGATATGCCACAAGATCAAGAGGAGAATCCGGGTAATGAAGATGAAGAACCCAAGGGAAAGGTTACATCTAAACGTGATTGGTTTTCCAAACCTAAACGACCTTAAGAACCCACTAATCCTGATTGGAATGAAGGCAAGACTCCACAACTAGGACTTACTTAAAGCTGGTTAATGACCCTTGCATCTTCTGCTAATAAACTGTCAAAAACCTTTGATGAATTGATGAGCACTCCTATAGACTTCTCTGCATACATCATGAACGGCCTGAAGATCACCAATCTGACTCAAGAAACCCTGTTAGGGCCAGCATTCAAACTTCTTAAGGCACACGTACCAATTATGCAAAGTATGACTTTGAAGAATGTTACAAAGCTTTATCATATAAACTTGATTAGGACAACCCGAAAGGCGATGATTATCCATTTGATCTTACCAAACCCCTACTTTTAGTCATGAATAGGAATCATCAAATGGTATCGGTTGAATACTTCTTCAACAACAATCTCAAGTATCTGCAAGGAGGAATCTCGACCATTACGTATACGACTTCCATAACGAAGACAAAGGCCGCATAATATGATCTTCCAGGCATTAAAGATAAGGTACAAAACATTTGGAGTCCTGTTAAAGTCTCCTATGATAAACATACACTTTGGGGGTATTTTACATTGGAGAGATCAACGTAAGACCTTCTATGGGTATGCACGAGGCTTGGAATCCACTCATGATGTATACTCTACTAAATGTATTCTGGCAGTGACTCAGGTCGAGGTAATGAGAAAACATGGGTATGGGTATCTTAGAGAGATTGAAGTACAAAGAGCTGATAAAGATCTTTACACATTCAAGGAAGGCGACTTCCCAAGACTTCGTATAAATGACATTGAGGACATGCTGATCCTTATTGTTCAGTACAGGCTCACCAATCTCTTGGGCGATGATGTTTTCGACTTGCTGTAGCACTACGAATGTTCACCAGAATCATGGTTATTCAGAAGAGAGTCAAAGATCTTCAACTTAGAGTCGAAAGTTACCAGAAGAAGATCAACGCCACCAAGCCTGAAACTACAAGACCCGGCATCAGGAAAAAGGACCTATACACTCCATATCAAGACCCTCAAGGATTCATTTATGTTAACACCTAAGGGAGAAACAGGTTGATGCGCTCAGATAAACTCTACAAGTTCAGCGATGGCACATTAACAAGGCTTTGAACTTTGCTGGATGACATCATAAAGAATATCCGAATGGAGTACATGCCACAGAGAAGATGGAGTTCATTGGAAAAGAAAAAGAGCTAAGATCATGATCAAGGCTATTGACAAGCAGCTAAAGGAAAGGAGGATGACGAGGAGCCTTGAAAAGTTTGTTGGTGGAAGGCACTACGAAACTGACCTCCGGCTACTTCAATGAACAATATGACTTTGTCATATTGTGTTCGTCATTATAAGGTCATTTCGTATATTTTATAAACTTGTGAATATGTATATATGTAGTGTAGACTTAAAATTAGGCATATATAGTGTTTGAGTATGAATTTTCAAGAATTTCGTAGTAAATTCATAAATTTTCAAATTAACATACTCAAACACCATATAATACCCTCATAATTTGAAGGGGAGCATTAAAATGTTCCAATAATCAGCTTGTTAATAATTGGATATTTTTTCTCCGAAACCATGAATATTTGAATCAATTGTTATCCAAAGTATCAAGAGATTTGACATTTTTGATAAGAAGAGAAGTTGTGATTAAAATATATGATTAAAGATGTGAATTTTAAGATCTTTAGTGTACTTTAATCTATATGTGCTAAACTCTTTCGATTAATCGATGCACATATGAAGGGGGAGCAAATGGTTACGTGTTGGCTGAAATGTGGAAG